>JBBPBQ010000008.1:5250954-5278579 GCA_037974755.1 Cicer yamashitae | reverse complement strand
ATTGGATTAGAGTAAGCCTAGGGAGGACGAAAATGACTTAAATGTTCAACAAATGACACAAAATCACATATTGGATGCACAAGATTGGTTAAAAACCCTAATTGGATTAGAATAAGCCTAGGGAGGACGAAAATGACCTAAATGTTCAACCAATGACACTAAATGACACAAAATCACATATTGGATGCACAAGATTGGTTAAAAACCCTAATTGGATTAGAGTAAGCCTAGGGAGGACGAAAATGACCTAAATGTTCAACCAATGACACAAAATCACATATTGGATGCACAAGATTGGTTAAAAACCCTAATTGGATTAGAATAAGCCTAGGGAGGACGAAAATGACCTAAATGTTCAACCAATGACACAAAATCACATATTGGATGCACAAGATTGGTTAAAAACCCTAATTGGATTAGAATAAGCCTAGGGAGGACGAAAATGACCTAAATGTTCACCCAATGACACAAAATCACATGTTGGATGCACAAGATTGGTTAAAAACCCTAATTGGATTAGAATAAGCCTACGGAGGACGAAATAGACCTAAATGTTCAACCAATGACACAAAATCACATATTGGTTGCACAAGATTGGTTAAAAACCCTAATTGGATTAGAATAAGCCTAGGGAGGACGAAAATGACCTAAATGTTCAATCAATGACACAAAATCACATATTGGATGCACAAGATTGGTTAAAAACCCTAATTGGATTAGAATAAGCCTAGGGAGGACGAAAATGACCTAAATGTTCAACCAATGACACAAAATCACATATTGAATGCACAAGATTGGTTAAAAACCCTAATTGGATTAGAATAAGCATAGGGAGGACGAAAACGACCTAAATGTTCAACCAATGACACAAAATGACACAAAATCACATATTGGATGCACAAGATTGGTTAAAAACCCTAATTGGATTAGAATAAGCCTAGGGAGGACGAAAATGACCTAAATGTTCAACCAATGACACAAAATCACATATTGGATGCACAAGATTGGTTAAAAACCCTAATTGGATTAGAATAAGCCTAGGGAGGACGAAAATGACCTAAATGTTGAACCATTGACACAAAATGACACAAAATTACATATTGAATGCACAAGATTGGTTAAAAACCCTAATTGGATTAGAATAAGCCTAGGGAGGACGAAAATTACCTAAATGTTCAACCAATGACACAAAATCACATGTTGGATGCACAAGATTGGTTAAAAACCCTAATTGGATTAGAATAAGCCTAGGGAGGACGAAAATGACCTAAATGTTCAACCAATGACACAAAATCACATATTGGATGCACAAGATTGGTTAAAAACCCTAATTGGATTAGAATAAGCCTAGGGAGGACGAAAATGACCTAAATGTTCAACCAATGACACAAAATCACCTATTGGATGCACAAGATTGGTTAAAAACCCTAATTGGATTAGAATAAGCCTAGGGAGGACGAAAATGACCTAAATGTTCAACCAATGACACAAAATGACACAAAATCACATATTGGATGCACAAGATTGGTTAAAAACCCTAATTGGATTAGAATAAGCCTAGGGAGGACGAAAATGACCTAAATGTTCAACCAATGACACAAAATCACATATTGGATGCCAAAGATTGGTTTAAAACCATAATTGGATTAGAATAAGCCTAGGGAGGACGAAAATGACCTAAATGTTCAACCAATGACACAAAAGGACACAAAATCACATTGGATGCACAAGATTGGTTAAAAACCCTAATTGGATTAGAATAAGCCTGGGGAGGACGAAAATGACCTAAATGTTCAACCAATGACACAAAAGGACACAAAATCACATATTGGATGCACAAGATTGGTTAAAAACCCTAATTGGATTAGAATAAGCCTAGGGAGGACGAAAATGACCTAAATATTCAACCAATGACACAAAATGGCACAAAATCACATATTGGATGCACAAGCTTGGTTAAAAACACTAATTGGATTTGAATTAGCCTAGGGAGGACGAAAATGACCTAAATGTTCAACCAATGACACAAAATGACACAAAATCACATATTGGATGCACAAGATTGGTTAAAAACCCTAATTGGATTAGAATAAGCCTAGGGAGGACGAAAATGACCTAAATGTTCAACCAATGACACAAAATGACACAAAATAACATATTGGATGCACAAGATTGGTTAAAAACCTAATTGGATTAGAATAAGCTTAGGGAGGACGAAAATGACCTAAATGTTCAACCAATGACACAAAAGGACACACAATGACATATTGGATGCACAAGATTGGTTAAAAACCCTAATTGGATTAGAATAAGCCTAGGGAGGACGAAAATGACCTAAATGTTCAACCAATGACACAAAATGACACAAAATCACATATTGGATGCACAAGATTGGTTAAAAATCGTAATTGGATTAGAATATGCCTAGGGAGGACGAAAATGACCTAAATGTTCAACCAATGACACAAAATGACACAAAATCACATATTGGATGCACAAGATTGGTTAAAAACCCTAATTGGATTAGAATAAGCCTAGGGAGGACGAAAATGACCTAAATGTTCAACCAATGACACAAAATCACATATTGGATACACAAGATTAGTTAAAAATCCTAATTGGATTAGAATAAGCCTAGGGAGGACGAAAATGACCTAAATGTTCAACCAATGACACAAAATCACATATTGGATGCACAAGATTGGTTAAAAACCCTAATTGGATTAGAATAAGCCTAGGGAGGACGAAAATGACCTAAATGTTCAACCAATGACACAAAATCACATATTGGATGCACAAGATTGATTAAAAACCCTATTTGGATTAGAATAAGCCTAGGGAGGACGAAAATGACCTAAATGTTCAATCAATGACACAAAATCACATACTGGATGCACAAGATTGGTTAAAAACCCTAATTGGATTAGAATAAGCCTAGGGAGGACGAAAATGACCTAAATGTTCAACCAATGACACAAAATGACACAAAATCACATATTGGATGCACAAGATT
Source organism: Cicer yamashitae (assembly GCA_037974755.1). NCBI lineage: Eukaryota > Viridiplantae > Streptophyta > Magnoliopsida > Fabales > Fabaceae > Cicer > Cicer yamashitae. The sequence continues at coordinate 5,275,566 of JBBPBQ010000008.1, read as the reverse complement.
GGTTAAAAACCCTAATTGGATTAGAATAAGCCTAGGGAGGACGAAAATGAACTAAATGATCAACCAATGACACAAAATCACATATTGGATGCACAAGATTGGTTAAAAACCCTAATTGGATTAGAAAAAGGCTAGGGAGGACGAAAATGACCTAAATGTTCAACCAATGACACAAAATGACACAAAATCACATATTGGATGCACAAGATTGGTTAAAAATCCTAATTGGATTAGAATAAGCCTAGGGAGGACGAAAATGACCTAAATGTGCAACCAATGACACAAAATCACATATTGGATGCACAAGATTGGTTAAAAACCCTAATTGGATTAGAATAAGCCTAGCGAGGACGAAAATCACCTAATTGGATTAGCGATGACAGAAAATCACTTATTATATGCACAAGATTGGTTAAAAACCCTAATTGGATTAGAATAAGCCTAGGGAGGAAAAAAATGACCTAAATGTGCAACCAACGACAAAAAATCACATATTGGATGCACAAGATTGGTTAAAAACCCTAATTGGATTAGAATAAGCCTAGGGAGGACGAAAATGACCTAAATGTTCAACCAATGACACAAAATCACATATTGGATGCACAAGATTGGTTAAAAACCCTAATTGGATTAGAATAAGCCTAGGGAGGACGAAAATTACCTAAATGTGCAACCAATGACACAAAATCACATATTCGATGCACAAGATTGGTTAAAAACCCTAATTGGATTAGAATAAGCCTAGGGAGTATGAAAATGACTTAAATGTTCAACCAATGAAACAAAATGACACAAAATCACATATTGGATGCACAAGATTGGTTAATAACCCTAAGTGGATTAGAATAAGCCTAGAGAGGACGAAAATGACCTAAATGAGCAACCAATGACACAAAATCACATATTGGATGCACAAGATTGGTTAAAAACCCTAATTGGATTAGAATAAGCCTAGGGAGGACAAAAATGACCTAAATGTACAACCAATGACACAAAATCACATATTGGATGCAACAGATTGGTTAAAAACACTAATTGCATTAGAACAAGCATAGGGAGGACGAAAATGACCTAAATGTTCAACCAATGACACAAAATCACATATTGGATGCACAAGATTGGTTAAAAACCCTAATTGGATTAGAATAAGCCTAGGGAGGACGAAAATGACCTAAATGTTCAACCAATGACACAAAATCACATATTGGATGCACAAGATTGGTTAAATACCCTAATTGGATTAGAATAAGCCTAGGGAGGACGAAAATGACCTAAATGTTCAACCAATGACACAAAATGACACAAAATCACATTTGGTTGCACAAGATTTGTTAAAAACCCTAATTGGATTAGAATAAGCCTAGGGAGGACGAAAATGACCTAAATGTTCAACCAATGACACAAAATCACATATTGGATGCACAAGATTGGTTAAAAACCCTAATTGGATTAGAATAAGCCTAGGGAGGACGAAAATGACCTAAATGTTCAACCAATGACACTAAATGACACAAAATCACATATTGGATGCACAAGATTGGTTAAAAACCCTAATTGGATTAGAGTAAGCCTAGGGAGGACGAAAATGACCTAAATGTTCAACCAATGACTCAAAATCACATATTGGATGCACAAGATTGGTTAAAAACCCTAATTGGATTAGAATAAGCCTAGGGAGGACGAAAATGACCTAAATGATCAACCAATGACAAAAAATGACACAAAATCAGATATTGGATGCACAAGATTGGTTAAAAACCCTAATTGGATTAGAATAAGCCTAGGGAGGACGAAAATGACCAAAATGTTCAACCAATGACACAAAATGACATAGAATCACATATTGGATGCACAAGATTGGTTAAAAACCCTAATTGGATTAAAATAAGCCTAGAGAGGACGATAATGACCTAAATTTTCAACCAATGACACAAATTGACACAAAATCACATATTGGATGCACAAGATTGGTTAAAATCCCTAATTTGATTAGAGTAAGCCTAGAGAGAACGAAAATGACCTAAATGTTCAACCAATGACACAAAATCACATATTGGATGCACAAGATTGGTTAAAAACCCTAATTGGATTGGAATAAGCCTAGGGAGGATGAAAATGACCTAAATGTTCAACCAATGACACAAAATCACATATTGGATGCACAAGAGTGGTTAAAAACCCTAATTGGATTAGAATAAGCCTAGGAAGGACGAAAATGACCTAAATGTTCAACCAATGACACAAAATGACACAAAATCACATATTGGATGCACAAGATTGGTTAAAAACCCTAATTGGATTAGAATAAGCCTAGGGAGGACGAAAATGACCTCAATGTTAAACCAATGACACAAAATGACACAAAATCACATATTGGGTGCACAAGATTGGTTAAAAACCCCAATTGGATTAGAATAACCCTAGGGAGGATGAAAATGACCTAAATGTTCAACCAATGACACAAAATGACACAAAATCACATATTGGATGCACAAGATTGGTTAAAAACCCTAATTGGATTAGAATAACCCTAAGGAGGACGAAAATGACCTAAATGTTCAACGAATGACACAAAATGACACAAAATCACATATTCGATGCACAAGATTGGTGAAAAACACTAATTGGATTAGAATAAGCCTAGGAAGGATGAAAATGACCTAAATGTTCAACAAATGACACAAAATCACATATTGGATGCACAAGATTGATTAAAAACCCTAATTGGATTAGAATAAGCCTAGGGAGGACGAAAATGACCTAAATGTTGAACCAATGACACAAAATCACATATTGAATACACAAGATTGGTAAAAACCCTAATTGGATTAGAATAAGCCTAGGGAGGACGAAAATGACCTAAATGTTCAACCAATGACACGAAATGACACAAAATCACATATTGGATGCACAAGATTGGTTAAAAACCCTAATTGGATTAGAATAACCCTAAGGAGGACGAAAATGACCTAAATGTTCAACCAATGACACAAAATGACACAAAATCACATATTCGATGCACAAGATTGGTTAAAACCCCTAATTGGATTAGAATAAGCCTAGGGAGGATGAAAATGACCTAAATGTTCAACCAATGACACAAAATCACATATTGGATGCACAAGATTGGTTAAAAACCCTAATTGGATTAGAATAAGCCTAGGGAGGACGAAAATGACCTAAATGTTCAACCAATGACACAAAATCACATATTGGATGCACAAGATTGGTTAATAACCCTAATTGGATTAAAAAGAGCCTAGGGAGGACGAAAATGACCTAAATGTTCAACCAATGACACAAAATCACACATTGGATGCACAAGATTGGTTAAAAACCCTAATTGGATTAGAATAACCCTAGGGAGGACGAAAATGACCTAAATGTTCTACCAATGACACAAAATCACATATTGGATGCACAAGATTGGTTAAAAACCGTAATTGGATTAAAAAGAGCCTATGGAGGACGAAAATGACCTAAATGTTCAACCAATGACACAAAACGACACAAAATCACACATTGGATGCACAAAATTGGTTAAAAACCTTAATTGGATTAGAATAAGCCTAGGGAGGACGAGAATGACCTAAATGTTCAACCAATGACACAAAATGACACAAAATTACATATTGGATGCACAAGATTGGCTAAAAATCCTAGTTGGATTAGAATAAGCATAGCGAGGACGAAAATGACCTAAGTGTTCAACCAATAACACAAAATCACATATTGGATGCACAAGATTGGTTAAAAACCCTAATTGGATTAGAATAAGCCTAGGGAGGACGAAAATGACCTAAATGTTCAACCAATGACACAAAATGACACAAAATCACATATTGAATGCACAAGATTGGTTAAAAACCCTAATTGGATTAGAATAACCCTAGGGAGGACGAAAATGACCAAAATGTTCAACAAATGACACAAAATCACATATTGGATGCACAAGATTGGTTAAAAACCCTAATTGGATTAGAATAAGCCTAGGGAGGACGAAAATGACCTAAATGTTCAACCAATGACACAAAATGACATAAAATCACATATTGGATGCACAAGATTGGTTAAAACCCCTAATTGGATTAGAATAAGCCTAGGGAGGACGAAAATTACCTAAATGTTCAACCAATGACACAAAATGACACAAAATCACATATTGGATGCACAAGATTGGTTAAAAACCCTAATTGGATTAGAATAAGCCTAGGGAGGACGAAAATGACCTAAATGTTCAACCAATGACACAAAATGACACAAAATCACATATTGGATGCACAAGATTGGCTAAAAACCCTAATTGGATTAGAATAAGCCTATGGAGGACGAAAATGACCTAAATGTTCAACCAATGACACAAAATGACATATTGGGTGCAAAAGATTGGTTAAAAACCCTAACTGGATTGGAATAAGCCTAGGGAAGACGAAAATGACCTAAATGTTCAACCAATGACACAAAATCACATATTGGATGCACAAGATTGGTTAAAAACCCTAATTGGATTAGAATAAGCCTAGGGAGGACGAAAATGACCTAAATGTTCAACCAATGACACAAAATCACATATTGGATGCACAAGATTGGTTAAAAACCCTAATTGGATTAGAATAAGCCTAGGGAGGACGAAAATGACCTAAATTTTCAACGAATGCCACCAAATGACACAAATCACCTATTGGATGCACAAGATTGGTTAAAAACCCTAATTGGATTAGAATAAGCCTATGGAGGACGAAAATGACATAATGTTCAACCAATGACACAAGATGACACAAAATCACATATTGGATGCACAAGATTGGTTAAAAACCCTAATTGGATTAGAATAAGCCTAGGGAGGACGAAAATGACCTAAATGTTCAACCAATGACACAAAATGACACAAAATCACATATTGGACGCACAAGATTGGTTAAAAACCCTAATTGGATTAGAATAAACCTAGGGTGGACGAAAATGACCTAAATGTTCAACCAATGACACAAAATCACATATTGGATGCACAAGATTGGTTAAAAACCCTAATTGGATTAGAATAAACCTAGGGTGGACGAAAATGACCTAAATGTTCAACCAATGACACAAAATCACATATTGGATGCACAAGATTGGTTAAAAACCCTAATTGGATTAGAATAAGCCTAGGGAGGACGAAAATGACCTAAATGTTCAACCAATGACACAAAATGACACAAAATCACATATTGGATGCATGAGATTGGTTAAAAATGCTAATTGGATTAGAATAAGCCTAGGGAGGACGAAAATGACCTACATTTTCATCAAATGACACAAAATGACACAAAATCACATATTGGATCCACAAGATTGGTTAAAAATCCTAATTGGATTAGAATAAGCCTAGGGAGGACGAAAATGACCTAAATGTTCAACCAATGACACAAAATCACATATTGGATGCACAAGATTGGTTAAAAACCCTAATTGGATTAGAATAAGCATAGGGAGGACGAAAATGACCTAAATGTTAAACCAATGACACAAAATCACATATTGGATGCACAAGATTGGTTAAAAACCCTAATTGGATTAGAATAAGCATAGGGAGGACGAAAATGACCTAAATGTTCAACCAATGACACAAAATGACACAAAATCACATATTGGATGCCCAAGATTGGTTAAAAATCCTAAATGGATTAGAATAAGCCTAGGGAGGACGAAAATGACCTAAATGTTCAACCAATGACACAAAATCACATATTGGATGCACAAGATTGGTTAAAAACCCTAATTGGATTAGAATAAGCCTAGGGAGGACGAAAATGACCTAAATGTTCAACCAATGACACAAAATGACACAAAATCACATATTGGATGCACAAGATTGGTTAAAAACCCTAATTGGATTAGAATAAGCCTAGGGAGGACGAAAATGACCTAAATGTTCAACCAATGACAAAAAATCACATATTTGGATGCACATGATTGGTTAAAAATCCTAATTGGATTAGAACAAGCCTAGCAAGGCCAAAATGACCTAAATGTTCAACCAATTAAACAAAATCACATATTGGATGCACAAGAATGGTTAAAAACACTAATTGGATTAGAATAAGCCTAGGGAGGACGAAAATGACCTAAATGTTCAACCAATGACACAAAATGACACAAAATCACATATTGGATGCACAAGATTGGTTAAAAACCCTAATTGGATTAGAATAAGCCTAGGGAGGACGAAAATGACCTAAATGTTGAACCAATGACACAAAATCACATATTGAATACACAAGATTGGTAAAAACCCTAATTGGATTAGAATAAGCCTAGGGAGGACGAAAATGACCTAAATGTTCAACCAATGACACAAAATGACACAAAATCACATATTGGATGCACAAGATTGGTTAAAAACCCTAATTGGATTAGAATAACCCTAGGGAGGACGAAAATGACCTAAATGTTCAACCAATGAGACAAAATCACATATTGGATGCACAAGATTGGTTAAAAACCCTAATTGGATTAGAATAAGCCTAGGGAGGACGAAAATGACCTAAATGTTCAACCAATGACACTAAATGACACAAAATCACATATTGGATGCACAAGATTGGTTAAAAACCCTAATTGGATTAGAGTAAGCCTAGGGAGGACGAAAATGACCTAAATGTTCAACCAATGACTCAAAATCACATATTGGATGCACAAGATTGGTTAAAAACCCTAATTGGATTAGAATAAGCCTAGGGAGGACGAAAATGACCTAAATGATCAACCAATGACAAAAAATGACACAAAATCAGATATTGGATGCACAAGATTGGTTAAAAACCCTAATTGGATTAGAATAAGCCTAGGGAGGACGAAAATGACCAAAATGTTCAACCAATGACACAAAATGACATAGAATCACATATTGGATGCACAAGATTGGTTAAAAACCCTAATTGGATTAAAATAAGCCTAGGGAGGACGATAATGACCTAAATTTTCAACCAATGACATAAATTGACACAAAATCACATATTGGATGCACAAGTTTGGTTAAAATCCCTAATTTGATTAGAGTAAGCCTAGAGAGGACGAAAATGACCTAAATGTTCAACCAATGACACAAAATCACATATTGGATGCACAAGATTGGTTAAAAACCCTAATTGGATTGGAATAAGCCTAGGGAGGATGAAAATGACCTAAATGTTCAACCAATGACACAAAATCACATATTGGATGCACAAGATTGGTTAAAAACCCTAATTGGATTAGAATAAGCCTAGGGAGGACGAAAATGACATAAATGTTCAACCAATGACACAAAATGACACAAAATCGCATATTGGATGCACAAGATTGGTTAAAAACCCTAATTGGATTAGAATAAGCCTAGGGAGGACGAAAATGACCTAAATGTTCAACCAATGACACAAAATCACATATTGGATGCACAAGATTGGTTAAAAACCCGAATTGGATTAGAATAAGCCTATGGAGGACAAAAATGACCTAAATGTTCAACCAATGACACAAAATCACATATTGGATGCACAAGATTGGTTAAAAACCCTAATTGGATTAGAATAAGCCTAGGGAGGACGAAAATGACCTAAATGTTCAACGAATGACACAAAATGACACAAAATCACATATTCGATGCACAAGATTGGTTAAAAACCCTAATTGGATTAGAATAAGCCTAGGGAAGATGAAAATGACCTAAATGTTCAACCAATGACACAAAATCACATATTGGATGCACAAGATTGATTAAAAACCCTAATTGGATTAGAATAAGCCTAGGGAGGACGAAAATGACCTAAATGTTGAACCAATGACACAAAATCACATATTGAATACACAAGATTGGTAAAAACCCTAATTGGATTAGAATAAGCCTAGGGAGGACGAAAATGACCTAAATGTTCAACCAATGACACGAAATGACACAAAATCACATATTGGATGCACAAGATTGGTTAAAAACCCTAATTGGATTAGAATAACCCTAAGGAGGACGAAAATGACCTAAATGTTCAACCAATGACACAAAATGACACAAAATCACATATTCGATGCACAAGATTGGTTAAAACCCCTAATTGGATTAGAATAAGCCTAGGGAGGATGAAAATGACCTAAATGTTCAACCAATGACACAAAATCACATATTGGATGCACAAGATTGGTTAAAAACCCTAATTGGATTAGAATAAGCCTAGGGAGGACGAAAATGACCTAAATGTTCAACCCAAGACAGAAAATGACACAAAATTCATATTGGATGCACAAGATTGGTTAAAAACCCTAATTGGATTAGAATAAGCCTAGGGAGGACGAAAATGACCTAAATGTTCAACCAATTACACAAAATCACATATTGGATGCACAAGATTGGTTAAAAACCCTAATTGGATTAGAATAAGCCTAGGGAGGACGAAAATAACCTAAATGTTCAACCAATGACACAAAATGACACAAAATCACATATTGGATGCACAAGATTGGTTAAAAACCCCAATTGGATTAGAATAAGCCTAGGGAGGACGAAAATGACCTAAATGTTCAACCAATGACACAAAATGACACAAAATCACATATTGTATGCACAAGATTGGATAAAAACCCTAATTGGATTAGAATAAGCCTAGGAAGGACGAAAATGACCTAAATGTTCAACCAATGACACAAAATGACACAAAATCACATATTGGATGCACAAGATTGGTTAAAAACCCTAATTGGATTAGAATAAGCCTAGGGAGGACGAAAATGACCTAAATGTTCAACCAATGACACAAAATCACATATTGGATGCACAAGATTGGTTAAAAACCCTAATTGGATTAGAATAAGCCTAGGGAGGACGAAAATGACCTAAATGTTGAACCATTGACACAAAATGACACAAAATTACATATTGAATGCACAAGATTGGTTAAAAACCCTAATTGGATTAGAATAAGCCTAGGGAGGACGAAAATTACCTAAATGTTCAACCAATGACACAAAATCACATGTTGGATGCACAAGATTGGTTAAAAACCCTAATTGGATTAGAATAAGCCTAGGGAGGACGAAAATGACCTAAATGTTCAACCAATGACACAAAATGACACAAATTCACATATAATATGCACAAGATTGGTTAAAAACCCTAATTGGATTAGAATAAGCCTAGGGAGAATGAAAATGAATTAAATGTTCAACCAATGACACAAAATGACACAAAATCACATATTGGATGCACAAGATTGGTTAAATACCCTAATTGGATTAGAATAAGCCTAGGAAGGACGAAAATGACGTAAATGTTCAACCAATGACACAAAATCACATATTGGATGCACAAGATTGGTTAAAAACCCTAATTGGATTAGAATAAGCCTAGGGAGGACGAAAATGACCTAAATGTTCAACCAATGACACAAAATCACATATTCGATGCACAAGATTGGTTAAAAACCCTAATTGGATTAGAATAAGCCTAGGGAGGACGAAAATGACCTAAATGTTCAACCAATGACACAAAATGACACAAAATCACATATTGGATGCATAAGATTGGTTAAAAACCCTAATTGGATTAGAATAAGGCTAGGGAGGACGAAAATGACCTCAATGTTCAACCAATGACACAAAATCACATATAGGATGCACAAGATTGGTTAAAAACCCTAATTGGATTAGAATAAGCCTAGGGAGGACGAGAATGACCTAAATGTTCAACCAATGACACAAAATGACACAAAATCACATATTGGATGCACATGATTGGTTAAAAACCCATATTGGATTAGAATAAGCCTAGGGAGGACGAAAATGACCTAAATGTTCAACCAATGACACAAAATCACATATTGGATGCACAAGATTGGTTAAAAACCCTAATTGGATTAGAATAAGCCTAGGGAGGACGAAAATGACCTAAATGTTCAACCAATGACACAAAATCACATATTGGATGCACAAGATTCGTTAAAAATCGTAATTGTATTCGAATAAGCCTAGGGAGGACGAAAATGACCTAAATGTTCAACCAATGACACAAAATCACATATTGGATGCACAAGATTGGTTAAAAACCCTAATTGGATTAGAATAAGCCTAGGGAGGACGAAAATGACCTAAATGTTCAACCAATGACACAAAATCACATATTGGATGCACAAGATTGGTTAAAAACCCTAATTGGATTAGAATAAGCCTAGGTAAGACGAAAATGACCTAAATGTTCAACCAATGACACAAAATCACATATTGGATGCACAAGATTGGTTAAAAACCCAAATTGGATTAGAATAAGCCGTGGGAGGAAGAAAATGACCTAAATGTTCAACCAATGACACAAAATGACACAAAATCACATATTGGTTGCACAAGATTGGTTAAAAACCCTAATTGGACTAGAATAAGCCTAGGGAGGACGAAAATGACCTAAATGTTCAACCAATGACACAAAATGACACAAAATCACATATTGGTTGCACAAGATTGGTTAAAAACCCTAATTGGATTAGAATAAGCCTAGGGAGGACGAAAATGACCTAAATGATCAACCAATGACACAAAATCACATATTGGATGCACAAGATTGGTTAAAAACACTAATTGGATTAGAATAACTCTAGGGAGGACGAAAATGATCTAAATGTTCAACCAATGACACAAAATCACATATTGGATGCACAAGATTGGTTAAAAACCCTAATTGGATTAGAATAAGTCTAGGGAGGACGAAAATGACCTAAATGTTCAACCAAATGACACAAAATCACATATTGGATGCACAAGATTGGTTAAAAACCTTTAATTGGATTAGAATAAGCCTAGGGAGGACGAAAATGACCTAAATGTTCAACCAATGACACAAAATCACATATTGGATGCACAAGATTGGTTAAAAACCCTAATTGGATTAGAATAAGCCTAGGGAGGACGAAAATGACCTAAATGATCAACCAATGACACAAAATCACATATTGGATGCACAAGATTGGTTAAAAACCCTAATTGGATTAGAATAAGCCTAGGGACGACGAAAATGACCTAAATGTTCAACCAATGACACAAAATCACATATTGGATGCACAAGATTGGTTAAAAACCCTAAATGGATTAAAATAAGCCTAGGGAGGACGAAAATGACCTAAATGTTCAACCAATGACACAAAATCACATATTGGATGCACAAGATTGGTTAAAAACCCTAATTGGATTAGAATAAGCCTAGGGAGGACGAAAATGACCTAAATGTTCAACCAATGACACAAAATCACATATTGGATGCACAAGATTGGTTAAATACCCTAATTGGATTAGAATAAGCCTAGGGAGGACGAAAATGACCTAAATGTTCAACCAATGACACAAAATGACACAAAATCACATTTGGTTGCACAAGATTTGTTAAAAACCCTAATTGGATTAGAATAAGCCTAGGGAGGACGAAAATGACCTAAATGTTCAACCAATGACACAAAATCACATATTGGATGCACAAGATTGGTTAAAAACCCTAATTGGATTAGAATAAGCCTAGGGAGGACGAAAATGACCTAAATGTTCAACCAATGACACTAAATGACACAAAATCACATATTGGATGCACAAGATTGGTTAAAAACCCTAATTGGATTAGAGTAAGCCTAGGGAGGACGAAAATGACCTAAATGTTCAACCAATGACACAAAATCACATATTGGATGCACAAGATTGGTTAAAAACCCTAATTGGATTAGAATAAGCCTAGGGAGGACGAAAATGACCTAAATGATCAACCAATGACAAAAAATGACACAAAATCAGATAATGGATGCACAAGATTGGTTAAAAACCCTAATTGGATTAGAATAAGCCTAGGGAAGATGAAAATGACCTAAATGTTCAACCAATGACACAAAATCACATATTGGATGCACAAGATTGGTTAAAAACCCTAATTGGATTAGAATAAGCCTAGGGAGGACGAAAATGACCTAAATGTTCAACCAAAGACAGAAAATGACACAAAATTCATATTGGATGCACAAGATTGGTTAAAAACCCTAATTGGATTAGAATAAGCCTAGGGAGGACGAAAATGACCTAAATGTTCAACCAATTACACAAAATCACATATTGGATGCACAAGATTGGTTAAAAACCCTAATTTGATTAGAATAAGCCTAGGGAGGACGAAAATGACCTAAATGTTCAACCAATGACACAAAATCACATATTGGATGCACAAGATTGGTTAAAAACCCTAATTGGTAAGAATAAGCCTATGGAGGACGAAAATGACCTAAATGTTCAACCTATGACACAAAATCACATACTGGATGCACAAGATCGGTTCAAAACCCTAATTGGATTACAATAAGCCTAGGGAGGACGAAAATGACCTAAATGTTAAACCAATGACACAAAATGACACAAAATCACATATTGGGTGCACAAGATTGGTAAAAACCCCAATTGGATTAGAATAACCCTAGGGAGGACGAAAATGACCTAAATGTTCAACCAATGACACAAAATCACATATTTGATGCACAAGATTGGTTAAAAACCCTAATTGGATTAGAATATCCCTAAGGAGGACGAAAATGACCTAAATGTTCAACGAATGACACAAAATGACACAAAATCACATATTCGATGCACAAGATTGGTTAAAAACCCTAATTGGATTAGAATAAGCCTAGGGAGGATGAAAATGACCTAAATGTTCAACCAATGACACAAAATCACATATTGGATGCACAAGATTGATTAAAAACCCTAATTGGATTAGCATAAGCCTAGGGAGGACGAAAATGACCTAAATGTTGAACCAATGACACAAAATCACATATTGAATACACAAGAATGGTTAAAAACCCTAATTGGATTAGAATAAGCCTAGGGAGGACGAAAATGACCTAAATGTTCAACCAATGACACAAAATGACACAAAATCACATATTGGATGCACAAGATTGGTTAAAAACCCTAATTGGATTAGAATAACCCTAGGGAGGACGAAAATGACCTAAATGTTCAACCAATGAGACAAAATCACATATTGGATGCACAAGATTGGTTAAAAACCCTAATTGGATTAGAATAAGCCTAGGGAGGACGAAAATGACCTAAATGTTCAACCAATGACACTAAATGACACAAAATCACATATTGGATGCACAAGATTGGTTAAAAACCCTAATTGGATTAGAATAAGCCTAGCGAGGACGAAAATGACCTAATTGGATTACCAATGACACAAAATCACTTATTATATGCACAAGATTGGTTAAAAACCCTAATTGGATTAGAATAAGCCTAGAGAGGATGAAAATGACCTAAATGTGCAACCAATGACACAAAATCACATATTGGATGCAAAAGATAGATTAAACAACCCTAATTGGATTAGAATAAGCCTAGGGAGGACGAAAATGACCTAAATGTTCAACCAATGACACAAAATCACATATTGGATGCACAAGATTGGTTAAAAACCCTAATTGGATTAGAATAAGCCTAGGGAGGACGAAAATGACCTAAATGTTCAACCAATGACACAAAATCACATATTGGATGCACAAGATTGGTTAAAAACCCTAATTGGATTAGAATAAGCCTAGGGAGGACGAAAATGACCTAAATGTTCAACCAATGACACAAAATGACACAAAATCACATATTGGATGCTCAATATTGGTTAAAAACCCTAATTGGATTAGAATAAGCCTAGGGAGGACGAAAATGACCTAAATGTTCAACCAATGACACAAAATCACATATTGGATGCACAAGATTGGTTAAAAACCCTAATTGGATTAGAATAAGCCTAGGGAGGACGAAAATGACCTAAATGTTCAACCAATGACACAAAATGACACAAATTCACATATTGGATGCACAAGATTGGTTAAAAACCCTAATTGGATTAGAATAAGCCTAGGGGGGACGAAAATGACCTAAATGTTCGACCAATGACACAAAATCACATATTGGATGCACAAGATTGGTTAAAAACCCGAATTGGATTAGAATAAGCATAGCGAGGACGAAAATGACCTAAATGTTCAACCAATGACACAAAATCACATATTGGATGCACAAGATTGGTTAAAAACCCTAATTGGATTAGAATAAGCCTAGGGAGGACGAAAATGACCTAAATGTTCAACCAATGACACAAAATCACATATTGGATGCACAAGATTGGTTAAAAACCCTAATTGGATTAGAATAAGCCTAGGGAGGACGAAAATGACCTAAATGTTCAACCAATGACACAAAATCACATATTGGAAGCACAAGATTGGTTAAAAACCCTAATTGGATTAGAATAAGTCTAGGTAGGACGAAAATGACCTATATGTTAAACCAATGACCCAAAATGACACAAAATCACATATTGGATGCACAAGATTGGTTAAAAACCATAATTGGATTAGAATAAGGCTAGGGAGGACGAAAATGACCTAAATGTTCAACCAATGGTACAAAATCACATATTGGATGCACAAGATTGGTTAAAAACCCTAATTGGATTAGGATAAGCCTAGGGAGGACGAAAATGACCTAAATGTTCAACCAATGACACAAAATCACATATTGGATGCACAAGATTGGTTAAAAACCCTAATTGGATTCGAAAAAGCCTAGCGAGGACGAAAATGACCTAAATGTTCAACCAATGACACAAAATCACATATTGGATGCACAAGATTGGTTAAAAACCCTAATTGGATTAGAATAAGCCTAGGGAGGACGAAAATGACCTAAATGTTCAACCAATGACACAAAACTACATATTGGATGTACAAGATAGGTTAAAAACCCCAGTTGGATTAGAATAAGCCTATGGAGGACGAAAATGACCTAAATGTTCAACCAATGACACAAAATCACATATTGTATGCACAAGATTGGTTAAAAACCCTAATTGGATTAGAATAAGCCTAGGGAGGACGAAAATAACCTAAATGTACAACCAATGACACAAAATGACACAAAATCACATATTGGATGCACAAGATTGGTTAAAAACCCTAATTGGATTAGAATAAGCCTAGGGAGAACGAAAATGACCTAAATGTTCAACCAATGACACAAAATGACACAAAAACACATATTGGATGCACAAGATTGGTAAAAAACCCTAATTGGATTAGAATAAGCCTAGGGAGGACGAAAATGACCTAAATGTTCAACCAATGACACAAAATGACACAAAATCACATATTGGATGCACAAGATTGGTTAAAAACCCTAATTGGATTAGAATAAGCCTAGGGAGGACGAAAATGACCTAAATGTTCATCAAATGACACAAAATCACATATTGGATGCACAAGATTGGTTAAAAACCCTAATTGGATTAGAATAAGCCTAGGGAAGACGAAAATGACCTAAATGTTCAACCAATGACACAAAATGACACAAAATCACATATTGGATGCACAAGATTGGTTAAAAACCCTAATTGGATTAGAATAAGCCTAGGGAGGACGAAAATGACATAAATGTTCAACCAATGACACATAATCACATATTGGATGCACAAGATTGCTAAAAACCGTAATTGTATTAGAAAAAGCCTAGGGAGGACGAAAATGACCTAAATGTTCAACCAATGACACAAAATGACACAAAATCACATATTGGATGCACAAGATTGGTTAAAAACCCTAATTGGATTAGAATAAGCCTAGGGAGGACGAAAATGACCTAAATGTTCAACCAATGACAAAAAATCACACAAAATCACATATTGGATGCACAAGATTGGTTAAAAACCCTAATTGGATTAGAATAAGCCTAGGGAGGACGAAAATGACCTAAATGTTCAACCAATGACACAAAATCACATATTGGATGCACAAGATTGGTTAAAAACCCTAATTGGATTAGAATAAGCCTAGGGAGGACGAAAATGACCTAAATGTTCAACCAATGACACAAAATCACCTATTGGATGCACAAGATTGGTTAAAAACCCTAATTGGATTAGAATAAGCCTAGGGAGGACGAAAATGACCTAAATGTTCAACCAATGACACAAAATGACACAAAATCACATATTGGATGCACAAGATTAGTTAAAAACCCTAATTGGATTAGAATAAGCCTACGGAGGACGAAAATGACCTAAATGTTCAACAAATGACACAAAATCACATATTGGATGCACAAGATTGGTTAAAAACCCTAATTGGATTAGAATAAGCCTAGGGAGGACGAAAATGACCTAAATGTTCAACCAATTACACAAAATCACATATTGGATGCACAAGATTGGTTAAAAACCCTAATTGGATTAGAATAAGCCTAGGGAGGACGAAAATGACCTAAATGTTCAACCAATTACACAAAATGACACAAAATCACATATTGGATGCACAAGATTGGTTAAAAACCCTAATTGGATTAGAATATGCCTAGGGAAGAGGAAAATGACCTAAATGTTCAACCCATGACACAAAATCACATATTGGATGCACCAGATTGGTTAAAAACCCTAATTGGATTAGAATAAGCCTAGGGAGGACGAAAATGACCTAAATGTTCAACCAATGACACAAAATCACATATTGGATGCACAAGATTGGTTAAAAACCCTAATTGGATTAGAATATGCCTAGGGAAGAGGAAAATGACCTAAATGTTCAACCCATGAAACAAAATGACACAAAATCACATATTGGATGCACAAGATTGGTTAAAAACCCTAATTGGATTAGAATAAGCCTAGGGAGGATGAAAATGACCTAAATGTTCAACCAATGACACAAAATCACATATTGGATGCACAAGATTGGTTAAAAACCCTAATTGGATTAGAATAAGCCTAGGAAGGACGAAAATGATCTAAATGTTCAACCAATGACACAAAATCACATATTGGATGCACAAGATTGGTTAAAAACCCTAATTGGATTAGAATAAGCCTAGGGAGGGCGAAAATGACCTAAATGTTCAACCAATGACACAAAATGACACAAAATCACATATTGGATGCACAAGATTGGTTAAAAACCTAATTGGATTAGAATAAGCCAATGGAGGACGAAAATGACCTAAATGTTCAACCAATGACACAAAATCACATATTGGATGCACAAGATTGGTTAAAAACCCTAATTGGATTAGAATAAGCCTAGGGAGGACGAAAATGACCTAAATGTTCAACCAATGACACAAAACGACACATAATCACATATTGGATGCACAAGATTGGTTAAAAACCCTAATTGGATTAGAATAAGCCTAGGGAGGACAAAAATGACCTAAATGTTCAACCAATGACACAAAATCACATATTGGATGCACAAGATTGGTTAAAAACCCTAATTGGATTAGAATAAGCATAGGGAGGACGAAAATGACCTAAATGTTCAACCAATGACACAAAATGACACAAAATCACATATTGGATGCCCAAGATTGGTTAAAAATCCTAAATGGATTAGAATAAGCCTAGGGAGGACGAAAATGACCTAAATGTTCAACCAATGACACAAAATCACATATTGGATGCACAAGATTGGTTAAAAACCCTAATTGGATTAGAATAAGCCTAGGGAGGACGAAAATGACCTAAATGTTCAACCAATGACACAAAATGACACAAAATCACATATTGGATGCACAAGATTGGTTAAAAACCCTAATTGGATTAGAATAAGCCTAGGGAGGACGAAAATGACCTAAATGTTCAACCAATGACACAAAATGACACAAAAACACATATTGGATGCACAAGATTGGTTAAAAACCCTAATTGGATTAGAATAAGCCTAGGGAAGACGAAAATGACGTAAATGTTCAACCATTGACACAAAATGATACAAAATCACATATTGGATGCACAAGATTGGTTAAAAACCCTAATTGGATTAGAATAAGCCTAGGGAGGACGAAAATGACCTAAATGTTCAACCAATGACACAAAATGACACAAAATCACATATTGGATGCACAAGATTGGTTAAAAACCCTAATTGGATTAGAATAAGCCTAGGGAGGACGAAAATGACCTAAATGTTCAACCAATGACACAAAATGAAATAAAATCACATATCGGATGCACAAGTTTGGTTAAAAACCCTAATAGGATTAGAATAAGCCTAAGGAGGACGAAAATGACCTAAATGTTCAACCAATAACACAAAATCACATATTGGGTGCACAAGATTGGTTAAAAACCCTAATTGGATTAGAATAAGCCTAGGGAGGACGAAAATGACCTAAATGTTCAACCAATGACACAAAATGACACAAAATCACATATTGGATGCACTAGATTGGTTTAAAACCCTAATTGGATTAGAATAAGCCTAGGGAGGACGAAAATGACCTAAATGTTCAACCAATGACACAAAATCACATATTGGATGCACAAGATTGGTTAAAAACCCTAATTGGATTAGAATAAGCCTAGGGAGGACGAAAATGACCTAAATGTTCAACCAAAGACAGAAAATGACACAAAATTCATATTGGATGCACAAGATTGGTTAAAAACCCTAATTGGATTAGAATAAGCCTAGGGAGGACGAAAATGACCTAAATGTTCAACCAATTACACAAAATCACATATTGGATGCACAAGATTGGTTAAAAACCCTAATTTGATTAGAATAAGCCTAGGGAGGACGAAAATGACCTAAATGTTCAACCAATGACACAAAATCACATATTGGATGCACAAGATTGGTTAAAAACCCTAATTGGTAAGAATAAGCCTATGGAGGACGAAAATGACCTAAATGTTCAACCTATGACACAAAATCACATACTGGATGCACAAGATCGGTTCAAAACCCTAATTGGATTACAATAAGCCTAGGGAGGACGAAAATGACCTAAATGTTAAACCAATGACACAAAATGACACAAAATCACATATTGGGTGCACAAGATTGGTAAAAACCCCAATTGGATTAGAATAACCCTAGGGAGGACGAAAATGACCTAAATGTTCAACCAATGACACAAAATCACATATTTGATGCACAAGATTGGTTAAAAACCCTAATTGGATTAGAATATCCCTAAGGAGGACGAAAATGACCTAAATGTTCAACGAATGACACAAAATGACACAAAATCACATATTCGATGCACAAGATTGGTTAAAAACCCTAATTGGATTAGAATAAGCCTAGGGAGGATGAAAATGACCTAAATGTTCAACCAATGACACAAAATCACATATTGGATGCACAAGATTGGTTAAAAACCCTAATTGGATTAGAATAAGCCTAGGGAGGATGAAAAAGACCTAAATGTTAAACCAATGACAAAAAATGACACAAAATCACATATTGGATGCACAAGATTGGTTAAAAGTCCTAATTGGATTAGAATAAGCCTAGGGAGGACGAAAATGACCAAAATGTTCAACCAATGGCACAAAATTACATAGAATCACATATTGGATGCACAAGATTGGTTAAAAACCCTAATTGGATTAAAATAAGCCTACGGAGGACGATAATGACCTAAATTTTCAACCAATGACACAAATTGACACAAAATCACATATTGGATGCACAAGTTTGGTTAAAATCCCTAATTTGATTAGAGTAAGCCTAGAGAGGACGAAAATGACCTAAATGTTCAACCAATGACACAAAATCACATATTGGATGCACAAGATTGGTTAAAAACCCTAATTGGATTGGAATAAGCCTAGGGAGGATGAAAATGACCTAAATGTTCAACCAATGACACAAAATCACATATTGGATGCACAAGATTGGTTAAAAACCCTAATTGGATTAGAATAAGCCTAGGAAGGACGAAAATGAGCTAAATGTTTAACCAATGACACAAAATGACACAAAATCACATATTGGATGCACAAGATTGGTTAAAAACCCTAATTGGATTAGAATAAGCCTAGGGAGGACGAAAATGACCTCAATGTTAAACCAATGACACAAAATGACACAAAATCACATATTGGGTGCACAAGATTGGTTAAAAACCCCAATTGGATTAGAATAACCCTAGGGAGGACGAAAATGACCTAAATGTTCAACCAATGACACAAAATGACACAAAATCACATATTGGATGCACAAGATTGGTTAAAAACCCAAATTGGATTAGAATAACCCTAAGGAGGACGAAAATGACCTAAATGTTCAACGAATGACACAAAATGACACAAAATCACATATTCGATGCACAAGATTGGTGAAAAACACTAATTGGATTAGAATAAGCCTAGGGAGGATGAAAATGACCTAAATGTTCAACCAATGACACAAAATCACGTATTGGATGCACAAGATTGATTAAAAACCCTAATTGGATTAGAATAAGCCTAGGGAGGACGAAAATGACCTAAATGTTGAACCAATGACACAAAATCACATATTGAATACACAAGATTGGTTAAAAACCCTAATTGGATTAGAATAAGCCTAGGGAGGACGAAAATGACCTAAATGTTCAACCAATGACACAAAATGACACAAAATCACATATTGGATGCACAAGATTGGTTAAAAACCCTAATTGGATTAGAATAAGCCTAGGGAGGACGAAAATGACCTAAATGTTCAACCAATGACATTAAATGACACAAAATCACATATTGGATGCACAAGATTGGTTAAAAACCCTAATTGGATTAGAATAAGCCTAGGAAGGACAAAAATGACCTAAATGTTCAACCGATGACACAAAATGACTCAAAATCACATATTGGATGCACAAGATTGGTTAAAAACCCTAATTGGATTAGAATAAGCTTAGGGAGGACGAAAATGACCTAAATGTTCAACCAATGACACAAAATGACACAAAATCACATATTGGACGCAGAAGATTTGTTAAAAACCCTAATTGGATTAGAATAAGCCTAGGGAGGACGAAAATGACCTAAATGTTCAACCAATGACACAAAATCACATATTGGATGCACAAGATTGGGTAAAAACCCTAATTAGATTAGAATAAGCCTAGGGAGGACGAAAATGACCTAAATGTTCAACCAATGACACAAAATGACACAAAATCACATATTGGACGCACAAGATTGGTTAAAAACCCTAATTGGATTAGAATAAGCCTAGGGAGGACAAAA
This sequence comes from Cicer yamashitae, assembly GCA_037974755.1. Taxonomy (NCBI): domain Eukaryota; kingdom Viridiplantae; phylum Streptophyta; class Magnoliopsida; order Fabales; family Fabaceae; genus Cicer; species Cicer yamashitae. The sequence continues at coordinate 5,254,523 of JBBPBQ010000008.1, read as the reverse complement.
ATGACCTAAATGTTCAACCAATGACACAAAATCACATATTGGATGCACAAGATTGGTTAAAAACCCTAATTGGATTAGAATAAGCCTAGGAAGGACGAAAATGACCTAAATGTTCAACCAATGACACAAAATGACATATTGGATGCACAAGATTGGTTAAAAACCCTAATTGGATTAGAATAAGCCTAGGGAGGACGAAAATAACCTAAATGTTCAACCAATGACACAAAATGACACAAAATCACATATTGGATGCACAAGATTGGTTAAAAACACTAATTGGATTAGAATAAGCCTAGGGAGGACGAAAATGACCTAAATGTTCAACCAATGACACAAAATCACATATTGGATGCACAAGATTGGTTAAAAACCCTAATTGGATTAGAATAAGCCTAGGAAGGACGAAAATGACCTAAATGTTCAACCAATGACACAAAATCACTTATTGGATGCACAAGATTGGTTAAAAACCCTAATTGGATTAGAATAAGCCTAGGGAGGACGAAAATGACCTAAATGTTCAACCAATGACACAAAATTACTTATTGGATGCACAAGATTGGTTAAAAACCCTAATTGGATTAGAATAAGCCTAGGGAGGACGAAAATGACCTAAATGTTCAACCAATGACACAAAATCACATATTGGATGCACAAGATTGGTTAAAAACCCTAATTGGGTTAGAATAAGCCTAGCGAGGGCGAAAATGAACTAATTGGATTACCAATGACACAAAATCACTTATTATATGCACAAGATTGGTTAAAAACCCTAATTGGATTGGAATAAGCCTAGGGAGGACGAAAATGACCTAAATGTTCAACCAATGACACAAAATCACATATTGGATGCACAAGATTGGTTAAAAACCCTAATTGGATTAGAATAAGCCTAGGGAGGACGAAAATGACCTAAATGTTCAACCAATGACACTAAATGACACAAAATCACATATTGGATGCACAAGATTGGTTAAAAACCCTAATTGGATTAGAGTAAGCCTAGGGAGGACGAAAATGACCTAAATGTTCAACCAATGACTCAAAATCACATATTGGATGCACAAGATTGGTTAAAAACCCTAATTGGATTAGAATAAGCCTAGGGAGGACGAAAATGACCTAAATGTTCAACCAATGACAAAAAATGAAAAAAATCACATATTGGATGCACAAGATTGGTTAAAAACCCTAATTGGATTAGAATAAGCCTAGGGAGGACGAAAATGACCTAAATGTTCAACCAATGACACAAAATGACACAAAATCACATATTGGATGCACAAGATTGGTTAAAAACCCTAATTGGATTAGAATTAGCCTAAGGAGGACGAAAATGACCTAAATGTTCAACCAATGACACAAAATGACACAAAATCACATATTGGATGCACAAGATTGGTTAAAAACCCTAATAGGATTAGAATAAGCCTAGGAAGGACGAAAATGACCTAAATGTTCAACCAATGACACAAAAGGACACAAAATCACATATTGGATGCACAAGATTGGTTAAAAACCCTAATTGGATTAGAATAAGCCTAGGAAGGACGAAAATGACCTAAATGTTCAACCAATGACACAAAATGACACAAAATCACATATTGGATGCACAAGATTGGTTAAAAACCCTAATTGGATTAGAATAAGCCTAGGGAGGACGAAAATGACCTAAATATTCAACCAATAACACAAAATGACACAAAATCACATATTGGATGGACAAGATTGGTTAAAAACCCTAATTGGATTAGAATAAGCCTAGGGAGGACGAAAATGACCTAAATGTTTAACCAATGACACAAAATGACACAAAATCACATATTTGATGCACAAGATTGGTTAAAAACCCTTATTGGATTAGAATACGCCTAGGGAGGACGAAAATGACCTAAATGTTCAACCAATGACACAAAATCACATGTTGGATGCACAAGATTGGTTAAAAACCCTAGTTGGATTAGAATAAGCCTAGGAAGGACGAAAATGACCTAAATGTTCAACCAATGACACAAAATGACACAAAATAACATATTGGATGCACAAGATTGGTTAAAAACCCTAATTGGATTAGAATAAGCCTAGGGAGGACGAAAATGACCTAAATGTTCAACCAATGACACAAAAGGACACAAAATCACATATTGGATGCACAAGATTGGGTAAAAACCCTAATTGGATTAGAATAAGCCTGGGGAGGACGAAAATGACCTAAATGTTCAACCAATGACACAAAATGACACAAAATCACATATTGGATGCACAAGATTGGTTAAAAACCCAAATTGGATTATAATTAGCCTAGGGAGGACGAAAATGACCTAAATGTTCAACCAATGACACAAAATGACACAAAATCACATATTGGATGCCCAAGATTGGTTAAAAATCCTAATTGGATTAGAATAAGCATAGGGAGGACGAAAATGACCTAAATGTTCAACCAATGACACAAAAGGACACAAACTCACATATTGGATGCACAAGATTGGTTAAAAACCTTAATTGAATTAGAATATCCCTAGGGAGGACGAAAATGACCTAAATGTTCAACCAATGACACAAAATGACACAAAATCACATATTGGATGCACAAGATTGGTTAAAAACCCTAATTGGATTAGAATAAGCCTAGGGAGGACGAAAATGACCTAAATGTTCAACCAATGACACAAAATCACATATTGGATGCACAAGATTGGTTAAAAACCCTAATTGGTAAGAATAAGCCTATGGAGGACGAAAATGACCTAAATGTTCAACCTATGACACAAAATCACATACTGGATGCACAAGATCGGTTCAAAACCCTAATTGGATTACAATAAGCCTAGGGAGGACGAAAATGACCTAAATGTTAAACCAATGACACAAAATGACACAAAATCACATATTGGGTGCACAAGATTGGTAAAAACCCCAATTGGATTAGAATAACCCTAGGGAGGACGAAAATGACCTAAATGTTCCACCAATGACACAAAATGACACAAAATCACATATTTGATGCACAAGAATGGTTAAAAACCCTAATTGGATTAGAATATCCCTAAGGAGGACGAAAATGACCTAAATGTTCAACGAATGACACAAAATGACACAAAATCACATATTCGATGCACAAGATTGGTTAAAAACCCTAATTGGATTAGAATAAGCCTAGGGAGGATGAAAATGACCTAAATGTTCAACCAATGACACAAAATCACATATTGGATGCACAAGATTGGTTAAAAACCCTAATTGGATTAGAATAAGCCTAGGGAGGATGAAAAAGACCTAAATGTTAAACCAATGACAAAAAATGACACAAAATCACATATTGGATGCACAAGATTGGTTAAAAGTCCTAATTGGATTAGAATAAGCCTAGGGAGGACGAAAATGACCAAAATGTTCAACCAATGGCACAAAATTACATAGAATCACATATTGGATGCACAAGATTGGTTAAAAACCCTAATTGGATTAAAATAAGCCTAGGGAGGACGATAATGACCTAAATTTTCAACCAATGACACAAATTGACACAAAATCACATATTGGATGCACAAGTTTGGTTAAAA
>JBBPBQ010000008.1:5223538-5250944 GCA_037974755.1 Cicer yamashitae | reverse complement strand
TTAAAAACCCTAATTGGATTAGAATAAGCCTAGGGAGGACGAAAATGACCTCAATGTTAAACCAATGACACAAAATGACACAAAATCACATATTGGGTGCACAAGATTGGTTAAAAACCCCAATTGGATTAGAATAACCCTAGGGAGGACGAAAATGACCTAAATGTTAAACCAATGACACAAAATGACACAAAATCACATATTGGGTGCACAAGATTGGTAAAAACCCCAATTGGATTAGAATAACCCTAGGGAGGACGAAAATGACCTAAATGTTCAACCAATGACACAAAATCACATATTTGATGCACAAGATTGGTTAAAAACCCTAATTGGATTAGAATATCCCTAAGGAGGACGAAAATGACCTAAATGTTCAACGAATGACACAAAATGACACAAAATCACATATTCGATGCACAAGATTGGTTAAAAACCCTAATTGGATTAGAATAAGCCTAGGGAGGATGAAAATGACCTAAATGTTCAACCAATGACACAAAATCACATATTGGATGCACAAGATTGGTTAAAAACCCTAATTGGATTAGAATAAGCCTAGGGAGGATGAAAAAGACCTAAATGTTAAACCAATGACAAAAAATGACACAAAATCACATATTGGATGCACAAGATTGGTTAAAAGTCCTAATTGGATTAGAATAAGCCTAGGGAGGACGAAAATGACCAAAATGTTCAACCAATGGCACAAAATTACATAGAATCACATATTGGATGCACAAGATTGGTTAAAAACCCTAATTGGATTAAAATAAGCCTAGGGAGGACGATAATGACCTAAATTTTCAACCAATGACACAAATTGACACAAAATCACATATTGGATGCACAAGTTTGGTTAAAATCCCTAATTTGATTAGAGTAAGCCTAGAGAGGACGAAAATGACCTAAATGTTCAACCAATGACACAAAATCACATATTGGATGCACAAGATTGGTTAAAAACCCTAATTGGATTGGAATAAGCCTAGGGAGGATGAAAATGACCTAAATGTTCAACCAATGACACAAAATCACATATTGGATGCACAAGATTGGTTAAAAACCCTAATTGGATTAGAATAAGCCTAGGAAGGACGAAAATGAGCTAAATGTTTAACCAATGACACAAAATGACACAAAATCACATATTGGATGCACAAGATTGGTTAAAAACCCTAATTGGATTAGAATAAGCCTAGGGAGGACGAAAATGACCTCAATGTTAAACCAATGACACAAAATGACACAAAATCACATATTGGGTGCACAAGATTGGTTAAAAACCCCAATTGGATTAGAATAACCCTAGGGAGGACGAAAATGACCTAAATGTTCAACCAATGACACAAAATGACACAAAATCACATATTGGATGCACAAGATTGGTTAAAAACCCAAATTGGATTAGAATAACCCTAAGGAGGACGAAAATGACCTAAATGTTCAACGAATGACACAAAATGACACAAAATCACATATTCGATGCACAAGATTGGTGAAAAACACTAATTGGATTAGAATAAGCCTAGGGAGGATGAAAATGACCTAAATGTTCAACCAATGACACAAAATCACGTATTGGATGCACAAGATTGATTAAAAACCCTAATTGGATTAGAATAAGCCTAGGGAGGACGAAAATGACCTAAATGTTGAACCAATGACACAAAATCACATATTGAATACACAAGATTGGTTAAAAACCCTAATTGGATTAGAATAAGCCTAGGGAGGACGAAAATGACCTAAATGTTCAACCAATGACACAAAATGACACAAAATCACATATTGGATGCACAAGATTGGTTAAAAACCCTAATTGGATTAGAATAACCCTAAGGAGGACGAAAATGACCTAAATGTTCAACCAACGACACAAAATGACACAAAATCACATATTCGATGCACAAGATTGGTTAAAACCCCTAATTGGATTAGAATAAGCCTAGGGAGGATGAAAATGACCTAAATGTTCAACCAATGACACAAAATCACATATTGGATGCACAAGATTGGTTAAAAACCCTAATTGGATTAGAATAAGCCTAGGGAGGACGAAAATGACCTAAATGTTCAACCCAAGACAGAAAATGACACAAAATTCATATTGGATGCACAAGATTGGTTAAAAACCCTAATTGGATTAGAATAAGCCTAGGGAGGACGAAAATGACCTAAATGTTCAACCAATTACACAAAATCACATATTGGATGCACAAGATTGGTTAAAAACCCTAATTGGATTAGAATAAGCCTAGGGAGGACAAAAATGACCTAAATGTTCAACCAATGACAAAAAATGACACAAAATCACATATTGGATGCACAAGATTGGTTCAAAACCCTTATTGGATTAGAATAAGCCTAGGGAGGACGAAAATGACCTAAATGTTCAACCAATTACACAAAATCACATATTGGATGCACAAGATTGGTTAAAAACCCTAATTGGATTAGAATAAGCCTAGGGAGGACGAAAATGACCTAAATGTTCAACCAATTACACAAAATCACATATTGGATGCACAAGATTGGTTAAAAACCCTAATTGGATTAGAATAAGCCTAGGGAGGACGAAAATGACCTAAATGTTCAACCAATGACACAAAAAGACAAAAAATCACATATTGGATGCACAAGATTGGTTAAAAACCCTAATTGGATTAGAATAAGCCTAGGGAGGACGAAAATGACCTAAATGTTCAACCAATTACACAAAATCACATATTGGATGCACAAGATTGGTTAAAAACCCTAATTGGATTAGAATAAGCCTAGGGAGGACGAAAATGACCTAAATGTTCAACCAATGACACAAAATGACACAAAATCACATATTGGTTGCAAAAGATTGGTTAAAAACCCTAACTGGATTAGAATAAGCCTAGGGAGGACGAAAATGACCTAAATGTTCAAACAATGACACAAAATTACACAAAATCACATATTGGATGCACAAGATTGGTTAAAAACCCTAATTGGATTAGAATAAGCCTAGGGAGGACGAAAATGACCTAAATGTTCAACCAATGACACAAAATGACACAAAATCACATATTGGATGCACAAGATATGTTAAAAACCCTAATTGGATTAGAGTAAGCCTAAGGAGGACGAAAATGACCTAAATGTTCAACCAATTACACAAAATCACATATTGGATGCACAAGATTGGTTAAAAACCCTAATTGGATTAGAATAAGCCTAGGGAGGACGAAAATGACCTAAATGTTCAACCAATGACACAAAATCACATATTGGATGCACATGATTGGTTAAAAACCCTAATTGGATTAGAATAAGCCTAGGGAGGAAGAAAATGACCTAAATGTTCAACCAATGACACAAAATCACATATTGGATGCACAAGATTGGTTAAAAACCCTAATTGGATTAGAATAAGCCTAGGGAGGATGAAAATGACCTAAATGTTCAACCAATGACACAAAATCACATATTGGACGCACAAGATTGGTTAAAAACCCTAATTGGATTAGAATAAGCCTAGGGAGGACGAAAATGACCTAAATGTTCAACCAATGACAGAAAATCACATATTGGATGCACAAGATTGGTTAAAAACCCTAATTGGATTAGAATAAGCCTACGCAGGACGAAAATGACCTAAATGTTCAACCAATGACACAAAATCACATATTGGATGCACAAGATTGGTTAAAAACCCTAATTGGATTAGAATAAGCCTAGGGAGGACGAAAATGACCTAAATGTTCAACCAATGACACTAAATGACACAAAATCACATATTGGATGCACAAGATTGGTTAAAAACCCTAATTGGATTAGAGTAAGCCTAGGGAGGACGAAAATGACCTAAATGTTCAACCAATGACTCAAAATCACATATTGGATGCACAAGATTGGTTAAAAACCCTAATTGGATTAGAATAAGCCTAGGGAGGACGAAAATGACCTAAATGTTCAACCAATGACAAAAAATGAAAAAAATCACATATTGGATGCACAAGATTGGTTAAAAACCCTAATTGGATTAGAATAAGCCTAGGGAGGACGAAAATGACCTAAATGTTCAACCAATGACACAAAATGACACAAAATCACATATTGGATGCACAAGATTGGTTAAAAACCCTAATTGGATTAGAATAAGCCTAGGGGGGACGAAAATGATCTAAATGTTCAACCAATGACACAATCACATATTGGATGCACAAGATTGGTTAAAAACGCTAATTGGATTAGAATAAGCCTAGGGAGGACAAAAATGACCTAAATGTTCAACCAATGACACAAAATCACATATTGGATGCACAAGATTGGTTAAAAACCCTAATTGGATTAGAATAAGCCTAGGGAGGACGAAAATGACCTAAATGTTCAACCAATTACACAAAATTACATATTGGATGCACAAGATTGGTTAAAAACCCTAATTGGATTAGAATAAGTCTAGGGAGGACGAAAATGACCTAAATGTTCAACCAATGACAGAAAATGACACAAAATCACATATTGGATGCACAAGATTGATTAAAAACCCTAATTGGATTAGAATAAGCCTAGGGAGGACGAAAATGACCTAAATGTTCAACCAATGACACAAAATCACATATTGGATGCACAAGATTGGTTAAAAACCCTAATTGGATTAGAATATGCCTAGGGAAGAGGAAAATGACCTAAAAGTTCAACCCATGACACAAAATCACATATTGGATGCACAAGATTGGTTAAAAACCCTAATTGGATTAGAATAAGCCTAGGGAGGACGAAAATGACCTAAATGTTCAACCAATTACACAAAATGACACCAAATAACATATTGGATGCACAAGATTGGTTAAGAACCCTAATTGGATTAGAATAAGCCTAGGGAGGACGAAAATGACCTAAATGTTCAACCAATGACACAAAATCACATATTGGATGCACAAGATTGGTTAAAAACCCTAATTGGATTAGAATATGTCTAGGGAAGAGGAAAATGACCTAAATGTTCAACCCATGACACAAAATCACATATTGGATGCACAAGATTGGTTAAAAACGCTAATTGGATTAGAATAAGCCTAGGGAGGACGAAAATGACCTAAATGTTCAACCAATTACACAAAATCACATATTGGATGCACAAGATTGGTTAAAAACCCTAATTGGATTAGAATAAGCCTAGGGAGGACGAAAATGACCTAAATGTTCAACCAATGACACAAAATCACATATTGGATGCAAAAGATTGGTTAAAAACTCTAGTTGGATTAGAATAAGCATAGGGAGGACGAAAATGACCTAAATGTTCAACCAATGACACAAAATCACATATTGGATGCACAAGATTGGTTAAAAACCCTAATTAGTTTAGAATAAGCCTAGGGAGGACGAAGATGACCTAAATGTTCAACCAATAACACAAAATGACACAAAATCACATATTGGATGCACAAGATTGGTTAAAAACCCTAATTTGATTAGAATAAGCCTAGGGAGGACGAAAATGACCTAAATGTTCAACCAATGACACAAAATCACATATTGGATGCACAAGATTGGTTAAAAACCCTAATTGGATTAGAATAAGCCTAGGGAGCACGAAAATGACCTAAATGTTCAACCAATGACACAAAATGACACAAAATCACATATTGGATGCACAAGATTGGTTAAAAACCCTAATTGGATTAGAATAAGCCTAGGAAGGACGAAAATGACCTAAATGTTCAACCAATGACACAAAATGACACAAAATCACATATTGGATGCACAAGATTGGTTAAAAACCCTAATTGGATTAGAATAAGCCTAGGGAGGACGAAAATGACCTAAATGTTAAACCAATGACACAAAATGACACAAAATCACATATTGGGTGCACAAGATTGGTTAAAAACCCCAATTGGATTAGAATAACCCTAGGGAGGACGAAAATGACCTAAATGTTCAACCAATGACACAAAATGACACAAAATCACATATTGGATGCACAAGATTGGTTAAAAACCCTAATTGGATTAGAATAACCCTAAGGAGGACGAAAATGACCTAAATGTTCAACGAATGACACAAAATGACACAAAATCACATATTCGATGCACAAGATTGGTGAAAAACACTAATTGGATTAGAATAAGCCTAAGGAAAACGAAAATGACCTAAATGTGCAACCAATGACACAAAAAGACACAAAATCACATATTGGATGCACAAGATTGGTTATAAACACTAATTGGATTAGAATAAGCCTAGGGAGGACGAAAATGACCTAAATGTTCAACCAATGCCACAAAATGACACAAAATCACATATTGGATGCACAGGATTGGTTAAAAACCCTAATTGGATTAGAATAAGCCTAGGGAGGACGAAAATGACCTAAATGTTCAACCAATGACACAAAATGACACAAAATCACATATTGGATGCACAAGATTGGTTAAAAACCCTAATTGGATTAGAATAAGCCTAGGGAGGACGAAAATGACCTAAATGTTCAACCAATGACACTAAATGACACAAAATCACATATTGGATGCACAAGATTGGTTAAAAACCCTAAATGGATTAGAATAAGCCTAGGGAGGACGAAAATGACCTAAATGTTCAACCAATGACACAAAATGACACAAAATCACATATTGGATGCACAAGATTGGTTAAGAACCCTAATTGGATTAGAATAAGCCTAGGGAGGATGAAAAGGACCTAAATGTTCAACCATTGACACAAAATGACACAAAATCACATATTGGATGCACAAGATTGGTTAAAAACCCTAATTGGATTAGAATAAGCCTAGGGAGGACGAAAATGACCTAAATGTTCAACCAATGACACAAAATCACATATTGGATGCACAAGATTGGTTAAAAACCGTAATTGGATTAGAATAAGCCTAGGGAAGACGAAAATGACCTAAATGTTCAACCAATGACACAAGATGACACAAAATCACATATTGGATGCACAAGATTGGTTAAAAACCCTAATTGGATTAGAATAAGCCTAGGGAGGACGAAAATGACCTAAATGTTCAACCAATGACACAAAATCACATATTGGATGCACAAGATTGGTTAAAAACCCTAATTGGATTAGAATATGCCTAGGGAGGACGAAAATGACCTAAATGTTCAACCAATGACACAAAATGACACCAAATCACATATTGGATGCACAAGATTGGTTAAAAACCCTAATTGGATCAGAATAAGCCTAGGAGGACGAAAACGACCTAAATGTTCAACTAATGACACAAAATCACATATTGGATGCACAAGATTAATTAAAAACATTAGTTGTATTAGAATAAGCCTAGAGAGGACGAAAGAGACCTAAATGTTCAACCAATGACACAAAATCACATATTGGATGCACAAGATTGGTTAAAAACCCTAATTGGATTAGAATAAGCCTAGGGAGGACGAAAATGACCTAAATGTTCAACCAATGACACAAAATGACACAAAATCACATATTGGATGCACAAGATATGTTAAAAACCCTAATTGGATTAGAGTAAGCCTAAGGAGGACGAAAATGACCTAAATGTTCAACCAATTACACAAAATCACATATTGGATGCACAAGATTGGTTAAAAACCCTAATTGGATTAGAATAAGCCTAGGGAGGACGAAAATGACCTAAATGTTCAACCAATGACACAAAATCACATATTGGATGCACAAGATTGGTTAAAAACGCTAATTGGATTAGAATAAGCCTATGGAGGACGAAAATGACCTATATGTTCAACCAATGACACAAAATCACATATTGGATGCACAAGATTGGTTAAAAACCCTAATTGGATTAGAATAAGCCTATGGAGGATGAAAATGACCTAAATGTTCAACCAATGACACAAAATCACATATTGGATGCACAAGATTGGTTAAAAACCCTAATTGGATTAGAATAAGCCTAGGGAGGACGAAAATGACCTAAATGTTCAACCAATGACACAAAATCACATATTGGATGCACAAGATTGGATAAAAACCCTAATCGGATTAGAATAAGCCTAGGGAGGACGAAAATGACCTAAATTTTCAACGAATGACACAAAATGACACAAAATCACCTATTGGATGCACAAGATTGGTTAAAAACCCTAATTGGATTAGAATAAGCCTAGGGAGGACGAAAATGACCTAAATGTTCAACCAATGACACAAAATCACATATTGGATGCACAAGATTGGTTAAAAACCCTAATTGGTAAGAATAAGCCTATGGAGGACGAAAATGACCTAAATGTTCAACCTATGACACAAAATCACATACTGGATGCACAAGATCGGTTCAAAACCCTAATTGGATTACAATAAGCCTAGGGAGGACGAAAATGACCTAAATGTTAAACCAATGACACAAAATGACACAAAATCACATATTGGGTGCACAAGATTGGTAAAAACCCCAATTGGATTAGAATAACCCTAGGGAGGACGAAAATGACCTAAATGTTCAACCAATGACACAAAATGACACAAAATCACATATTTGATGCACAAGATTGGTTAAAAACCCTAATTGGATTAGAATAAGCCTAGGGAGGACGAAAATGACCTAAATGTTCAACCAATGACACAAAATCACATATTGGATGCACAAGATTAGTTAAAAACCCTAATTGGATTAGAATAAGCCTAAGGAGGACGAAAATGACCTAAATGTTCAACCAATGACACAAAATCACATATTGGATGCACAAGATTGGTTAAAAACCCTAATTGGATTAGAATAAGCCTAGGAAGGACGAAAATGACCTAAATGTTCAACCAATGACACAAAATGACACAAAATCACATATTGGATGCACAAGATTGGTTAAAAACCCTAATTGGATTAGAGTAAGCCTAGGGAGGACGAAAATGACCTAAATGTTCAACCAATGACACAAAATCACATATTGGATGCACAAGATTGGTTAAAAACCCTAATTGGATTAGAATAAGCCTAGGGAGGATGAAAATGACCTAAATGTGCAACCAATGACACAAAATCACATATTGGATGCACAAGATTGGTTAAAAACCCTAATTGGATTAGAATAAGCCTAGGGAGGATGAAAATGACCTAAATGTGCAACCAATGACACAAAATCACATATTGGATGCACAAGATTGGTTAAAAACCCTAATTGGATTAGAATAAGCCTAGGGAGGACGAAAATGACCTAAATGTTCAACCAATGACACAAAATCACATATTGGATGCACAAGATTGGTTAAAAACCCTAATTGGATTATAATAATCCTAGGGAGGACGAAAATGACCTGAATGTTCAACCAATGACACAAAATGACAGAAATTCACATATTGGATGCACAAGATTGGTTAAAAACCCTAATAGGATTAGAATAAGCCTACGGAGGACGAAAATGACCTAAATGTTCAACAAATGACACAAAATGACACAAAATCACATATTGGATGCACAAGATTGGTTAAAAACCCTAATTGGATTAGAATAAGCCTAGGGAGCACGAAAATGACCTAAATGTTCAACCAATGACACAAAATGACACAAAATCACATATTGGATGCACAAGATTGGTTAAAAACCCTAATTGGATTAGAATAAGCCTAGGAAGGACGAAAATGACCTAAATGTTCAACCAATGACACAAAATGACACAAAATCACATATTGGATGCACAAGATTGGTTAAAAACCCTAATTGGATTAGAATAAGCCTAGGGAGGACGAAAATGACCTCAATGTTAAACCAATGACACAAAATGACACAAAATCACATATTGGGTGCACAAGATTGGTTAAAAACCCCAATTGGATTAGAATAACCCTAGGGAGGATGAAAATGACCTAAATGTTCAACCAATGACACAAAATGACACAAAATCACATATTGGATGCACAAGATTGGTTAAAAACCCTAATTGGATTAGAATAACCCTAAGGAGGACGAAAATGACCTAAATGTTCAACGAATGACACAAAATGACACAAAATCACATATTCGATGCACAAGATTGGTGAAAAACACTAATTGGATTAGAATAAGCCTAGGGAGGATGAAAATGACCTAAATGTTCAACCAATGACACAAAATCACATATTGGACGCACAAGATTGATTAAAAACCCTAATTGGATTAGAATAAGCCTAGGGAGGACGAAAATGACCTAAATGTTGAACCAATGACACAAAATCACATATTGAATACACAAGATTGGTTAAAAACCCTAATTGGATTAGAATAAGCCTAGGGAGGACGAAAATGACCTAAATGTTCAACCAATGACACAAAATGACACAAAATCACATATTGGATGCACAAGATTGGTTAAAAACCCTAATTGGATTAGAATAACCCTAAGGAGGACGAAAATGACCTAAATGTTCAACCAACGACACAAAATGACACAAAATCACATATTCGATGCACAAGATTGGTTAAAACCCCTAATTGGATTAGAATAAGCCTAGGGAGGATGAAAATGACCTAAATGTTCAACCAATGACACAAAATCACATATTGGATGCACAAGATTGGTTAAAAACCCTAATTGGATTAGAATAAGCCTAGGGAGGACGAAAATGACCTAAATGTTCAACCCAAGACAGAAAATGACACAAAATTCATATTGGATGCACAAGATTGGTTAAAAACCCTAATTGGATTAGAATAAGCCTAGGGAGGACGAAAATGACCTAAATGTTCAACCAATTACACAAAATCACATATTGGATGCACAAGATTGGTTAAAAACCCTAATTGGATTAGAATAAGCCTAGGGAGGACGAAAATGACCTAAATGTTCAACCAATGACAAAAAATGACACAAAATCACATATTGGATGCACAAGATTGGTTAAAAACCCTAATTGGATTAGAATTAGCCTAGGGAGGACGAAAATGACCTAAATGTTCAAATAATGACAAAAAATGACACAAAATCACATATTGGATGCACAAGATTGGTTAAAAACCCTAATTGGATTAGAATAAGCCTAGGGAGGACGAAAATGACCTAAATGTTCAACCAATGACACAAAATCACATATTGGATGCACAAGATTGGTTAAAAACCCTAATTGGATTAGAATAAGCCTAGGGAGGACGAAAATGACCTAAATGTTCAACCAATGACACTAAATGACACAAAATCACATATTGGATGCACAAGATTGGTTAAAAACCCTAATTGGATTAGAGTAAGCCTAGGGAGGACGAAAATGACCTAAATGTTCAACCAATGACTCAAAATCACATATTGGATGCACAAGATTGGTTAAAAACCCTAATTGGATTAGAATAAGCCTAGGGAGGACGAAAATGACCTAAATGATCAACCAATGACAAAAAATGACACAAAATCAGATATTGGATGCACAAGATTGGTTAAAAACCCTAATTGGATTAGAATAAGCCTAGGGAGGACGAAAATGACCAAAATGTTCAACCAATGACACAAAATGACATAGAATCACATATTGGATGCACAAGATTGGTTAAAAACCCTAATTGGATTAAAATAACCCTAGGGAGGACGATAATGACCTAAATTTTCAACCAATGACACAAATTGACACAAAATCACATATTGGATGCACAAGTTTGGTTAAAATCCCTAATTTGATTAGAGTAAGCCTAGAGAGGACGAAAATGACCTAAATGTTCAACCAATGACACAAAATCACATATTGGATGCACAAGATTGGTTGAAAACCCTAATTGGATTGGAATAAGCCTAGGGAGGATGAAAATGACCTAAATGTTCAACCAATGACACAAAATCACATATTGGATGCACAAGATTGGTTAAAAACCCTAATTGGATTAGAATAAGCCTAGGAAGGACGAAAATGACCTAAATGTTCAACCAATGACACAAAATGACACAAAATCACATATTGGATGCACAAGATTGGTTAAAAACCCTAATTGGATTAGAATAAGCCTAAGAAGGACGAAAATGACCTAAATGTTCAACCAATGACACAAAATGACACAAAATCACATATTGGATGCACAAGATTGGTTAAAAACCCTAATTGGATTAGAATAAGCCTAGGGAGGACGAAAATGACCTAAATGTTCAACCAATGACACAAAATCACATATTGGATGCACAAGATTGGTTAAAAACCCTAATTGGATTAATAAGAGCGTAGGGAGGACGAATGACCTAAATGTTCAACCAATGACACAAAATGACACAAAATCACACATTGGATGCACAAGATTGGTTAAAAACCTTAATTGGATTAGAATAAGCCTAGGGAGGACGAAAATGACCTAAATGTTCAACCAATGACACAAAATAACACAAAATCACATATTGGATGCACAAGATTGGTTAAAAACCCTAATTGGATTAGAATAAGCCTAGGGACGACGAAAATGACCTAAATGTTCAACCAATGACACAAAATCACATATTGGATGCACAAGATTGGTTAAAAACCCTAATTGGATTAGAATAAGCCTAGGGAGGACGAAAATGACCTAAATGTTCAACCAATGACACAAAATCACATATTGGATGCACAAGATTGGTTAAAAACCCTAATTGGATTAGAATAAGCCTAGGGAGGACGAAAATGACCTAAATTTTCAACGAATGCCACCAAATGACACAAATCACCTATTGGATGCACAAGATTGGTTAAAAACCCTAATTGGATTAGAATAAGCCTATGGAGGACGAAAATGACATAATGTTCAACCAATGACACAAGATGACACAAAATCACATATTGGATGCACAAGATTGGTTAAAAACCCTAATTGGATTAGAATAAGCCTAGGGAGGACGAAAATGACCTAAATGTTCAACCAATGGCACAAATTCACATATTGGATGCACAAGATTGGTTAAAAACCCTAATTGGATTAGAATAAGCCTAGGGAGGACGAAAATGACCTAAATGTTCAACCAATGACACAAAATCACATATTGGATGCACAAGATTGGTTAAAAACCCTAATTGGATTAGAATAAGCCTAGGGAGGACCAAAATGACCAAAATGTTCAACCAATAACACAAATTCACATATTGGATGCACAAGATTGGTTAAAAACCCTAATTGGATTAGAATAAGCCTAGGGAGGACGAAAATGATCTAAATGTTCAACCAATGACACAAAATCACATATTGGATGCACAAGATTGGTTAAAAACCGTAATTGGATTAGAATAAGCCTAGGGAGGACGAAAATGACCTAAATGTTAAACCAATGACACAAAATCACATATTGGATGCACAAGATTGGTTAAAAACCCTAATTGGATTAGAATAAGCCTAGGGAGGACGAAAATGACCTAAATGTGCAACCAATGACACAAAATCACATATTGGATGCACAAGATTGGTTAAAAACCCTAATTGGATTAGAATAAGCCTAGGGAGGACGAAAATAACCTAAATTTTCAACCAATGACACAAAATGACACAAAATCACATATTAGATGCACAAGATTGGTTAAAAACCCTAATTGGATTAGAATAAGCCTAGCGAGGACGAAAATGACCTAATTGGATTACCAATGACACAAAATCACTTATTATATGCACAAGATTGGTTAAAAACCCTAATTGGATTAGAATAAGCCTAGAGAGGATGAAAATGACCTAAATGTGCAACCAATGACACAAAATCACATATTGGATGCAAAAGATAGATTAAACAACCCTAATTGGATTAGAATAAGCCTAGGGAGGACGAAAATGACCTAAATGTTCAACCAATGACACAAAATCACATATTGGATGCACAAGATTGGTTAAAAACCCTAATTGGATTAGAATAAGCCTAGGGAGGACGAAAATGACCTAAATGTTCAACCAATGACACAAAATCACATATTGGATGCACAAGATTGGTTAAAAACCCTAATTGGATTAGTATCAGCCTAGCGAGGACGAAAATGACCTAATTGGAATACCAATGACACAAAATCACTTATTATATGCACAAGATTGGTTAAAAACCCTAATTGGATTAGAATAAGCCTAGGGAGCACGAAAATGACCTAAATGTGCAACCAATGACACAAAATCCCATAGTGGATGCATAAGATTTGTTAAAAACCCTAATTGGATTAGAATAAGCCTAGGGAGGACGAAAATGACCTAAATGTTCAACCAATGACACAAAATGACACAAAATCACATATTGGATGCACAAGATTGGTTAAAAACCCTAATTGGATTAGAATAACCCTAAGGAGGACGAAAATGACCTAAATGTTCAACCAATGACACAAAATGACACAAAATCACATATTCGATGCACAAGATTGGTTAAAACCCCTAATTGGATTAGAATAAGCCTAGGGAGGACGAAAATGACCTAAATGTTCAACCAATGACACAAAATCACATATTGGATGCACAAGATTGGTTAAAAACCCTAATTGGATTAGAATAAGCCTAGGGAGGACGAAAATGACCTAAATGTTCAACCAATGACACTAAATGACAGAAAATCACATATTGGATGCACAAGATTGGTTAAAAACCCTAATTGGATTAGAATAAGCCTAGGGAGGACGAAAATGACCTAAATGTTCAACCAATGACACAAAATCACATATTGGATGCACAAGATTGGTTAAAAACCCTAATTGGATTAGAATAAGCCTAGGGATGACGAAAATGACCTAAATGTTCAACCAATGACACAAAATGACATATTGGATGCACAAGATTGGTTAAAAACCCTAATTGGATTAGAATAAGCCTAGGGAGGACGAAAATGACCTAAATGTTCAACCAATGACACAAAATCACTTATTGGATGCACAAGATTTGTTAAAAACCCTAATTGGATTAGAATAACCCTAGGGAGGACGAAAATGACCTAAATGTTCAACCAATGACACAAAATCACATATTGGATGCATAAGATTAGTTAAAAACCCTAATTGGATTAGAATAAGCCTTGGGAGGACGAAAATGACCTAAATGTTCAACCAATGACACAAAATCACTAATTGGATGCACAAGATTGGATAAAAACCCTAATTGGGTTAGAATAAGTCCAAGGATGACAAAAATGACCTAAATGTTCAACCAATGACACAAAATCACAAATTGGATGCACAAGATTGGTTAAAAACCCAAATTGGATTAGAATAATCCTAGGGAGAACGAAAATGACCTAAATGTTCAACAAAAGACACAAAATCACATATTGGATGCACAAGATTGGTTAAAAACCCTAATTGGATTAGAATAAGACTAGGGAGGACGAAAATAACCTAAATGTTCAACCAATGACTCAAAATGACATGTTGGATGCACAAGATTGGTTAAAAACCCTAATTGGATTAGAATAAGACTAGGGAAGACGAAAATGACCTAAATGTTCAACCAATGACACAAAATCACATATTGGATGCACAAGATTGGTTAAAAACCCTAATTGGATTAGAATAAGCCTAGGGAGGACGAAAATGACCTAAATGTTCAACCAATGACACAAAATCACATATTGGATGCACAAGATTGGTTAGAAACCCTAATTGGATGAGAATAAGCCTAGTGAGGACGAAAATGATCTAAATGTTCAACCAATGACACAAAATGATACAAAATCACATATTGGATGCACAAGATTGGTTAAAAACCCTAATTGGATTAGAATAAGCCTAGGGAGGACGAAAATGACCTAAATGTTCAACCAATGACACAAAATCACATATTGGATGCACAAGATTGGTTAAAAATCTAATTGGATTAGAATAAGCCTAGGGAGGACCAAAATGACCTAAATGTTCAACCAATGACACAAAATGCACAAAATCACATATTGGATGCACAAGATTGGTTAAAAACCCTAATTGGATTAGAATAAGCCTAGGGAGGACGAAAATGATCTAAATGTTCAAGCAATGAGACAAAATCACATATTGGATGCACAAGATTGGTTAAAAACCCTAATTGGATTAGAATAAGCCTAGGGAGGACGAAAATGACCTAAATGTTCAACCAATGACACAAAATCACATATTGGATGCACAAGATTGGTTAAAAACCCTAATTGGATTAGAATAAGCCTAGGGAGGACGAAAATGACCTAAATGTTCAACCAATGACACAAAATCACATATTGGATGCACAAGATTGGTTAAAAACCGTAATTGGATTAGAATAAGCCTATGGAGGACGAAAATGACCTAAATGTTCAACCAATGACACAAAATCACATATTGGATACCCAAGATTGGTTAAAAACCCTAATTGGATTAGAATAAGCCTAGGGAGGACGAAAATGACCTAAATGTTCAACCAATGACACAAAATGACACAAAATCACATATTGGATGCACAAGATTGGTTAAAAACCCTAATTGGATTACAATAAGCCTAGGGAGGAAAAAAATGACCTAAATGTTCAACCAATGACACAAAATGACACAAAATCACATATTGGATGCACATGATTGGTTACAAACCCTAATTGGATTAGAATAAGCCTAGGGAGGAAGAAAATGACCTAAATGTTCAACCAATGACACAAAATCACATATTGGATGCACAAGATTGGTTAAAAACCCTAATTGGATTAGAATAAGCCTAGGGAGGACGAAAATGACCTAAATGTTCAACCAATGACACAAAATCACATATTGGATGCACAAGATTGGTTAAAAACCCTAATTGGTAAGAATAAGCCTATGGAGGACGAAAATGACCTAAATGTTCAACCTATGACACAAAATCACATACTGGATGCACAAGATCGGTTCAAAACCCTAATTGGATTACAATAAGCCTAGGGAGGACGAAAATGACCTAAATGTTAAACCAATGACACAAAATGACACAAAATCACATATTGGGTGCACAAGATTGGTAAAAACCCCAATTGGATTAGAATAACCCTAGGGAGGACGAAAATGACCTAAATGTTCCACCAATGACACAAAATGACACAAAATCACATATTTGATGCACAAGAATGGTTAAAAACCCTAATTGGATTAGAATATCCCTAAGGAGGACGAAAATGACCTAAATGTTCAACGAATGACACAAAATGACACAAAATCACATATTCGATGCACAAGATTGGTTAAAAACCCTAATTGGATTAGAATAAGCCTAGGGAGGATGAAAATGACCTAAATGTTCAACCAATGACACAAAATCACATATTGGATGCACAAGATTGATTAAAAACCCTAATTGGATTAGAATAAGCCTAGGGAGGACGAAAATGACCTAAATGTTGAACCAATGACACAAAATCACATATTGAATACACAAGATTGGTTAAAAACCCTAATTGGATTAGAATAAGCCTAGGGAGGACGAAAATGACCTAAATGTTCAACCAATGACACAAAATGACACAAAATCACATATTGGATGCACAAGATTGGTTAAAAACCCTAGCTGGATTAGCATAAGCCTAGGGAGGACGAAAATGACCTAAATGTTCAACCAATGATACAAAATCACATATTGGATGCACAAGATTGGTTAAAAACTCTAATTAGATTAGAATAAGCCTAGGGAGAACGAAAATGACCTAAATGTTCAACCAATGACACAAAATGACACAAAATCACATATTGGATGCACAAGATTGGTTAAAAACCCTAATTGGATTAGAATAAGCCTAGGGAGGACGAAAATGACCTAAATGTTCAACCAATGACACAAAATCACATATTGGATGCACAAGATTGGTTAAAAACCCTAATTGGATTTGAATAAGCCTAGGGAGGACAAAAATGACCTAAATGTTCAACCAATGACACAAAATGACACAAAATCACATATTGGATGCACAAGATTGGTTAAAAACCCTAATTGGATTAGAATAAGCCTAGGGAGGACGAAAACGACCTAAATGTTCAATTGATGACACAAAATGACACAAAATCACATATTGGATGCACAAGATTGGTTAAAAACCCTAATTGGATTAGAATAAGCCTAGGGAGGACGAAAATGACCTAAATGTTCAACCAATGACACAAAATCACATATTGGATGCACAAGATTGGTTAAAAACCCTAATTGGATTAGAATAAGCCTACGGATGACGAAAATGACCTAAATGTTCAACCAATGACACAAAATGACACAAAATCACATATTGGATGCACAAGATTGGTTAAAAACCCTAATTGGATTAGAATAAGCCTAGGGAGGACGAAAATGACCTAAATGTTCAACCAATGACACAAAATCACATATTGGATGCACAAGATTGGTAAAAAACCTAATTGGATTAGAATAAGCTTAGGGAGGACGTAAATGACCTAAATGTTCAACCAATGACACAAAAGTACACAAAATCACATATTGGATGCACAAGATTGGTTAAAAACCCTAATTGGATTAGAATAAGCCTAGGGAGGACGAAAATGACCTAAATGTTCAACCAATGACACAAAAGGACACAAAATCACATATTGGATGGACAAGATTGGTTAAAAACCCTAATTGGATTAGAATAAGCCTAGGGAGGACGAAAATGACCTAAATGTTCAACCAATGACACAAAATCACATATTGGATGCACAAGATTGGTTAAAAACCCTAATTGGATTAGAATAAGCCTAGGGAGGACGAAAATGACCTAAATGTTCAACCAATGACACAAAATCACATATTGGATGCACAAGATTGGTTAAAAACCCTAATTGGATTAGAATAAGCCTAGGGGGGACGAAAATGACCTAAATGTTCAACCAATGACACAAAATCACATATTGGATGCACAAGATTGGTTAAAAACCCTAATTGGATTAGAATAAGCCTAGGGAGGACGAAAATGACCTAAATGTTCAACCAATGACACAAAATCACATATTGGATGCACAAGATTGGTTAAAAACCCTAATTGGATTAGAATAAGCCTAGGAAGGACGAAAATGACCTAAATGTTCAACCAATGACACAAGATGACACAAAATCACATATTGGATGCACAAGATTGGTTAAAAACCCTAATTGGATTAGAATAAGCCTAGGGAGGACGAAAATGACCTAAATGTTCAACCAATGACACAAAATCACATATTGGATGCACAAGATTGGTTAAAAACCCTAATTGGATTAGAATAAGCCTAGGGAGGACGAAAATGACCGAAATGTTCAACCAATGACACAAAATGACATATTGGATGCACAAGATTGATTAAAAACCCTAATCGGATTAGAATAAGCCTAGGGAGGATGAAAATGACCTAAATGCTCAACCAATGACACAAAATGACACAAAATCACATATTGGATGCACAAGATTGGTTAAAAACCCTAATTGGATTAGAATAAGCCTAGGGAGGACGAAAATGACCTAAATGTTCAACCAATGACACAAAATGACCCAAAATCACATATTGGATGCACAAGATTGGTTAAAAACCCTAATTGGATTAGAATAAGCCTAGGAAGGACGAAAATGACCTAAATGTTCAACCAATGACACAAAATGACACAAAATCACATATTGGATGCACAAGATTGGTTAAAAACCCTAATTGGATTAGAATAAGCCGAGGGAGCACGAAAATGACCTAAATGTTCAACCAATGACACAAAATCACATATTGGATGCACAAGATTGGTTAAAAACCCTAATTGGATTAGAATAAGCCTAGGGAGGACGAAAATGACCTAAATGTTCAACCAATGACACAAAATGAAATATTGGATGCACAAGATTGGTTAAAAACCCTAATTGGATGAGAATAAGCCTTTGGAATGCGAAAATGACCTAAATGTTCAACCAATGACACAAAATCACATATTGGATGCACAAGATTGGTTAAAAACCCTAATTGGATTAGAATAAGCCTAGGGAGGACGAAAATGACCTAAATGTTCAACCAATGACACAAAATCACACAAAATTACATATTGGATGCACAAGATTGGTTTAAAACCCTAATTGGATTAGAATAAGCCTAGGGAGGACGAAAATGACCTAAATGTTCAACCAATGACACAAAATCACATATTGGATGCACAAGATTGGTTAAAAACCCTAATTGGATTAGAATAAGCCTAGGGAGGACGAAAATGACCTAAATGTTCAACCAATGACACAAAATCACATATTGGATGCACAAGATTGGTTAAAAACCCTAATTGGATTAGAATAAGCCTAGGGAGGACGAAAATGACCTAAATGTTCAACCAATGACACAAAATCACATATTGGATGCACAAGATTGATTAAAAACCCTATTTGGATTAGAATAAGCCTAGGGAGGACGAAAATGACCTAAATGTTCAATCAATGACACAAAATCACATACTGGATGCACAAGATTGGTTAAAAACCCTAATTGGATTAGAATAAGCCTAGGGAGGACGAAAATGACCTAAATGTTCAACCAATGACACAAAATGACACAAAATCACATATTGGATGCACAAGATTGGTTAAAAACCCTAATTGGATTAGAATAAGCCTAGGGAGGACCAAAATTACCTAAACGTTCAACCAATGACACAAAATGACACAAAATCACATATTTGATGCACAAGATTGGTTAAAAACCCTAATTGGATTAGAATAAGCCTAGGGAGGACGAAAATGACCTAAATGTTCAACCAATGACACAAAATGACACAAAATCACATATTGGATGCACAAGATTGGTTAAAAACCCTAATTGGATTAGAATAAGCCTAAGGAGGACCAAAATGACCTAAACGTTCAACCAATGACACAAAATCACATATTTGATGCACAAGATTTTTTAAAAACCCTAATTGGATTAGAATAAGCCTAGGGAGGACGAAAATGACCTAAATGTTCAACCAATGACACAAAATCACATATTGGATGCACAAGATTGGTTAAAAACCCTAATTGGATTAGAATAAGCCTAGGGAGGACCAAAATGACCTAACTGTTCAACCAATGACACAAAATGCACAAAATCACATATTGGATGCACAAGATTGGTTAAAAACCCTAATTGGATTAGAATAAGCCTAGGGAGGACGAAAATGACCTAAATGTTCAACCAATGACACAAAATCACATATTGGATGCACAAGATTGGTTAAAAACCCTAATTGGATTAGAATAAGCCTAGGGAGGACGAAAATGACCTAAATGTTCAACCAATGACACAAAATCACATATTGGATGCACAAGATTGGTTAAAAACCCTAATTGGATTAGAATAAGCCTAGGGAGGACGAAATTGACCTAAAAGTTCAACCAATGACACAAAATCACATATTGGATGCACAAGATTGGTTAAAAACCCTAATTGGATTAGAATAAGCCTAGGGAGGACGAAAATGACCTAAATGATCAACCAATAACACAAAATGACACAAAATCACATATTGGATGCACATGATTGGTTAAAAACCATAATTGGATTAGAATAAGTCTAGGGAGGACGAAAATGACCTAAATGTTCAACCAATGACACAAAATGACACAAAATCACATATTGGATGCACAAGATTGGTTAAAAACCCTAATTGGATTAGAATAAGCCTAGGGAGGACGAAAATGACCTAAATGTTCAACCAATGACACAAAATCACATATTGGATGCACAAGATTGGTTAAAAACCCTAATTGGGTTAGAATTAGCCTATGGAGGACGAAAATGACCTAAATGTTCAACCAATGACACAAAATGACACAAAATCACATATTGGATGCACAAGATTGGTTAAAAACCCTAATTGGATTAGAATAAGCCTAGGGAGGACGAAAATGACCTAAATGTTGAACCAATGACACAAAATCACATATTGAATACACAAGATTGGTAAAAACCCTAATTGGATTAGAATAAGCCTAGGGAGGACGAAAATGACCTAAATGTTCAACCAATGACACAAAATGACACAAAATCACATATTGGATGCACAAGATTGGTTAAAAACCCTAATTGGATTAGAATAACCCTAGGGAGGACGAAAATGACCTAAATGTTCAACCAATGAGACAAAATGACACAAAATCACATATTTGATGCACAAGATTGGTTAAAAACCCTAATTGGATTAGAATATCCCTAAGGAGGACGAAAATGACCTAAATATTCAACGAATGACACAAAATGACACAAAATCACATATTCGATGCACAAGATTGGTTAAAAACCCTAATTGGATTAGAATAAGCCTAGGGATGATGAAAATGACCTAAATGTTCAACCAATGACACAAAATGACATAGAATCACATATTGGATGCACAAGATTGGTTAAAAACCGTAATTGGATTAAAATAAGCCTAGGGAGGACGATAATGACCTAAATTTTCAACCAATGACACAAATTGACACAAAATCACATATTGGATGCACAAGATTGGTTAAAATCCCTAATTTGATTAGAGTAAGCCTAGAGAGGACGAAAATGACCTAAATGTTCAACCAATGACACAAAATCACATATTGGATGCACAAGATTGGTTAAAAACCCTAATTGGATTGGAATAAGCCTAGGGAGGATGAAAATGACCTAAATGTTCAACCAATGACACAAAATCACATATTGGATGCACAAGATTGGTTAAAAACCCTAATTGGATTAGAATAAGCCTAGGAAGGACGAAAATGACCTAAATGTTTAACCAATGACACAAAATGACACAAAATCACATATTGGATGCACAAGATTGGTTAAAAACCCTAATTGGATTAGAATAAGCCTAGGGAGGACGAAAATGACCTCAATGTTAAACCAATGACACAAAATGACACAAAATCACATATTGGGTGCACAAGATTGGTTAAAAACCCCAATTGGATTAGAATAACCCTACGGAGGACGAAAATGACCTAAATGTTCAACCAATGACACAAAATGACACAAAATCACATATTGGATGCACAAGATTGGTTAAAAACCCAAATTGGATTAGAATAACCCTAAGGAGGACGAAAATGACCTAAATGTTCAACGAATGACACAAAATGACACAAAATCACATATTCGATGCACAAGATTGGTGAAAAACACTAATTGGATTAGAATAAGCCTAGGGAGGATGAAAATGACCTAAATGTTCAACCAATGACACAAAATCACGTATTGGATGCACAAGATTGATTAAAAACCCTAATTGGATTAGAATAAGCCTAGGGAGGACGAAAATGACCTAAATGTTGAACCAATGACACAAAATCACATATTGAATACACAAGATTGGTTAAAAACCCTAATTGGATTAGAATAAGCCTAGGGAGGACGAAAATGACCTAAATGTTCAACCAATGACACAAAATGACACAAAATCACATATTGGATGCACAAGATTGGTTAAAAACGCTAATTGGATTAGAATATTCCTAGGGAGGATGAAAATGACCTAAATGTTCAACCAATGACACAAAATGACACAAAATCACATATTGGATGCACAAGATTGGTTAAAAACCCTAATTGGATTAGAATAAGCCTAGGGAGGACGAAAATGACCAAAATGTTCAACCAATGACACAAAATGACACAAAATCACATTTTGAATTCACAAGATTGGTTAAAAACCCTAATTGGATTAGAATAAGCCTAGGGAGGACGAAAATGACCTAAATGTTCAACCAATGACACAAAATCACATATTGGATGCACAAGATTGGTTAAAAACCCTAATTGGATTAGAATAAGCCTAGGGAGGACGAAAATGACCTAAATGTTCAACCAATGACACAAAATCACATATTGGATGCACAAGATTGGTTAAAAACCCTAATTGGATTAGAATAAGCCTAGGGGGGACGAAAATGACCTAAATGTTCAACCAATGACACAAAATCACATATTGGATGCACAAGATTGGTTAAAAACCCTAATTGGATTAGAATAAGCCTAGGGAGGACGAAAATGACCTAAATGTTCAACCAATGACACAAAATCACATATTGGATGCACAAGATTGGTTAAAAACCCTAATTGGATTAGAATAAGCCTAGGAAGGACGAAAATGACCTAAATGTTCAACCAATGACACAAGATGACACAAAATCACATATTGGATGCACAAGATTGGTTAAAAACCCTAATTGGATTAGAATAAGCCTAGGGAGGACGAAAATGACCTAAATGTTCAACCAATGACACAAAATCACATATTGGATGCACAAGATTGGTTAAAAACCCTAATTGGATTAGAATAAGCCTAGGGAGGACGAAAATGACCGAAATGTTCAACCAATGACACAAAATGACATATTGGATGCACAAGATTGATTAAAAACCCTAATCGGATTAGAATAAGCCTAGGGAGGATGAAAATGACCTAAATGCTCAACCAATGACACAAAATGACACAAAATCACATATTGGATGCACAAGATTGGTTAAAAACCCTAATTGGATTAGAATAAGCCTAGGGAGGACGAAAATGACCTAAATGTTCAACCAATGACACAAAATCACATATTGGATGCACAAGATTGGTTAAAATCCCTAATTGGATTAGAACAAGCCTAGGGAGGACGAAAAATGACCTAAATGTTCAACCAATGATACAAAATGACACAAAATCACATATTGGATGCACAAGATTTGTTAAAAACCCTAATTGGATAAGAATAACCCAAGAGAGGACGAAAATGACCTAAATGTTCAACCAATGACATAAAATCACATATTGGATGCACAAGATTGGTTAAAAACCCTAATTGGATTAGATTAAGCCTAGGGAGGACGAAAATGACCTAAATGTTCAACCAATGACACAAAATGACACAAAATCACATATTGGATGCACAAGATTGGTTAAAAACCCTAATTGGATTAGAATAAGCCTAGGGAGGACGAAAATGACCTAAATGGGCAACCAATGACACAAAATCACATATTGGATGCACAAGATTGGTTAAAAACCCTAATTGGATTAGAATAAGCCTAGGGAGGACGAAAATGACCTAAATGTTCAACCAATGACACAAAATCACATATTGGATGCACAAGATTGGTAAAAACCCTAATTGGATTAGAATAAGCCTAGGGAGGACGAAAATGACCTAAATGTTCAACCAATGACACAAAATGACACAAAATCACATATTGGATGCACAAGATTGGTTAAAAACCCTAATTGGATTACAATAAGCCTAGGGAGGAAAAAAATGACCTAAATGTTCAACCAATGACACAAAATGACACAAAATCACATATTGGATGCACATGATTGGTTACAAACCCTAATTGGATTAGAATAAGCCTAGGGAGGAAGAAAATGACCTAAATGTTCAACCAATGACACAAAATCACATATTGGATGCACAAGATTGGTTAAAAACCCTAATTGGATTAGAATAAGCCTAGGGAGGACGAAAATGACCTAAATGTTCAACCAATGACACAAAATCACATATTGGATGCACAAGATTGGTTAAAAACCCTAATTGGTAAGAATAAGCCTATGGAGGACGAAAATGACCTAAATGTTCAACCTATGACACAAAATCACATACTGGATGCACAAGATCGGTTCAAAACCCTAATTGGATTACAATAAGCCTAGGGAGGACGAAAATGACCTAAATGTTAAACCAATGACACAAAATGACACAAAATCACATATTGGGTGCACAAGATTGGTAAAAACCCCAATTGGATTAGAATAACCCTAGGGAGGACGAAAATGACCTAAATGTTCAACCAATGACACAAAATCACATATTTGATGCACAAGATTGGTTAAAAACCCTAATTGGATTAGAATATCCCTAAGGAGGACGAAAATGACCTAAATGTTCAACGAATGACACAAAATGACACAAAATCACATATTCGATGCACAAGATTGGTTAAAAACCCTAATTGGATTAGAATAAGCCTAGGGAGGATGAAAATGACCTAAATGTTCAACCAATGACACAAAATCACATATTGGATGCACAAGATTGATTAAAAACCCTAATTGGATTAGCATAAGCCTAGGGAGGACGAAAATGACCTAAATGTTGAACCAATGACACAAAATCACATATTGAATACACAAGAATGGTTAAAAACCCTAATTGGATTAGAATAAGCCTAGGGAGGACGAAAATGACCTAAATGTTCAACCAATGACACAAAATGACACAAAATCACATATTGGATGCACAAGATTGGTTAAAAACCCTAATTGGATTAGAATAACCCTAGGGAGGACGAAAATGACCTAAATGTTCAACCAATGAGACAAAATCACATATTGGATGCACAAGATTGGTTAAAAACCCTAATTGGATTAGAATAAGCCTAGGGAGGACGAAAATGACCTAAATGTTCAACCAATGACACTAAATGACACAAAATCACATATTGGATGCACAAGATTGGTTAAAAACCCTAATTGGATTAGAGTAAGCCTAGGGAGGACGAAAATGACCTAAATGTTCAACCAATGACTCAAAATCACATATTGGATGCACAAGATTGGTTAAAAACCCTAATTGGATTAGAATAAGCCTAGGGAGGACGAAAATGACCTAAATGATCAACCAATGACAAAAAATGACACAAAATCAGATATTGGATGCACAAGATTGGTTAAAAACCCTAATTGGATTAGAATAAGCCTAGGGAGGACGAAAATGACCAAAATGTTCAACCAATGACACAAAATGACATAGAATCACATATTGGATGCACAAGATTGGTTAAAAACCCTAATTGGATTAAAATAAGCCTAGAGAGGACGATAATGACCTAAATTTTCAACCAATGACACAAATTGACACAAAATCACATATTGGATGCACAAGATTGGTTAAAATCCCTAATTTGATTAGAGTAAGCCTAGAGAGAACGAAAATGACCTAAATGTTCAACCAATGACACAAAATCACATATTGGATGCACAAGATTGGTTAAAAACCCTAATTGGATTGGAATAAGCCTAGGGAGGATGAAAATGACCTAAATGTTCAACCAATGACACAAAATCACATATTGGATGCACAAGAGTGGTTAAAAACCCTAATTGGATTAGAATAAGCCTAGGAAGGACGAAAATGACCTAAATGTTCAACCAATGACACAAAATGACACAAAATCACATATTGGATGCACAAGATTGGTTAAAAACCCTAATTGGATTAGAATAAGCCTAGGGAGGACGAAAATGACCTCAATGTTAAACCAATGACACAAAATGACACAAAATCACATATTGGGTTCACAAGATTGGTTAAAAACCCCAATTGGATTAGAATATCCCTAGGGAGGACGAAAATGACCTAAATGTTCAACCAATGACACAAAATGACACAAAATCACATATTGGATGCACAAGATTGGTTAAAAACCCTAATTGGATTAGAATAACACTAAGGAGGACGAAAATGACCTAAATGTTCAACGAATGACACAAAATGACACAAAATCACATATTCGATGCACAAGATTGGTGAAAAACACTAATTGGATTAGAATAAGCCTAGGGAGGATGAAAATGACCTAAATGTTCAACCAATGACACAAAATCACATATTGGATGCACAAGAT
>JBBPBQ010000008.1:5209469-5223374 GCA_037974755.1 Cicer yamashitae | reverse complement strand
CTAAGGAGGACGAAAATGACCTAAATGTTCAACGAATGACACAAAATGACACAAAATCACATATTCGATGCACAAGATTGGTGAAAAACACTAATTGGATTAGAATAAGCCTAGGGAGGATGAAAATGACCTAAATGTTCAACCAATGACACAAAATCACATATTGGATGCACAAGATAGATTAAAAACACTAATTGGATTAGAATAAGCCTAGGGAGGACGAAAATGACCTAAATGTTGAACCAATGACACAAAATCACATATTGAATACACAAGATTGGTAAAAACCCTAATTGGATTAGAATAAGCCTAGGGAGGACGAAAATGACCTAAATGTTCAACCAATGACACAAAATCACATATTGGATGCACAAGATTGGTTAAAAACCCTAATTGGTAAGAATAAGCCTATGGAGGACGAAAATGACCTAAATGTTCAACCTATGACACAAAATCACATACTGGATGCACAAGATTGGTTCAAAACCCTAATTGGATTACAATAAGCCTAGGGAGGACGAAAATGACCTAAATGTTAAACCAATGACACAAAATGACACAAAATCACATATTGGGTGCACAAGATTGGTAAAAACCCCAATTGGAATAGAATAACCCTAGGGAGGACGAAAATGACCTAAATGTTCAACCAATGACACAAAATGACACAAAATCACATATTTGATGCACAAGATTGGTTAAAAACCCTAATTGGATTAGAATATCCCTAAGGAGGACGAAAATGACCTAAATGTTCAACGAATGACACAAAATGACACAAAATCACATATTCGATGCACAAGATTGGTTAAAAACCCTAATTGGATTAGAATAAGCCTAGGGAGGACGAAAATGACCTAAATGTTGAACCAATGACACAAAATCACATATTGAATACACAAGATTGGTAAAAACCCTAATTGGATTAGAATAAGCCTAGGGAGGACGAAAATGACCTAAATGTTCAACCAATGACACAAAATGACACAAAATCACATATTGGATGCACAAGATTGGTTAAAAACCCTAATTGGATTAGAATAAGCCCAGGGAGGACGAAAATGACCTAAATGTTCAACCAATGACACAAAATGACACAAAATCACATATTGGATGCACAAGATTGGTTAAAAACCCTAATTGGATTAGAATAAGCCTAGGGAGGACGAAAATGACCTAAATGTTTAACCAATGACACAAAATGACACAAAATCACATATTGGATGCACAAGATTGGTTAAAAACCCTAATTGGATTAGAATAAGCCTACGGAGGACGAAAATGACCTAAATGTTTAACCAATGACACAAAATCACATATTGGATGCACAAGATTGGTTAAAAACCCTAGTTGGATTAGAATAAGCCTAAGGGGGACGAAAATGACCTAAATGTTTAACCAATGACACAAAATCACATATTGGATGCACAAGATTGGTTAAAAACCCTAATTGGATTAGAATAAGCCTAGGGAGGACGAAAATGACCTAAATGTTCAACCAATGACACAAAATGACAGAAAATCACATATTGGATGCATAAGATTGGTTAAAAACCCTAATTGGATTAGAATAAGCCTAGGGAGGACGAAAATGACCTAAATGTTCAACCAATGACACAAAATGACACAAAATCACATATTGGATGCACGAGATAGGTTAAAACCCCTAATTGGATTAGAATAAGCCTAAGGAGGATGAAATTGACCTAAATGTTCAACCAATGACACAAAATCACATATTGGATGCACAAGATTGGTTAAAAACCCTAATTGGATTAGAATAAGCCTAGGGAGGACGAAAATGACCTAAATGTTCAACCAATGACACAAAACCACATATTGGATGCACAAGATTGGTTAAAAACCTTAATTTGATTAGAATAAGCGTAGAGAGGACGAAAATGACCTAAATTTTCAACCAATGACACAAAATCACATATTGGATGCACAAGATTGGTTAAAAACCCTAATTGGATTAGAATAAGCATAGGGAGGACGAAAATGACCTAAATGTTCAACCAATGACACAAAACCACATATTGGATGCACAAGATTGGTTAAAAACCCTAATTGGATTAGAATAAGCCTAGGGTGAACGAAAATGACCTAAATGTTCAACCAATGACACAAAATCACATATTGGATGCACAAGATTGGTTAAAAACCCTAATTGGATTAGAATAAGCCTAGGGAGGACGAAAATGACCTAAATGTTCAACCAATGACACAAAACCACATATTGGATGCACAAGATTGGTTAAAAACCTTAATTGGATTAGAATAAGCCTAGGGAGGACGAAAATGACCTAAATGTTCAACCAATGACACAAAATCACATATTGGATGCACAAGATTGGTTAAAAACCCTAATTGGATTAGAATAAGCCTAGGGAGGACGAAAATGACCTAAATGTTCAACCAATGACACAAAATGAAAGAAAATCACATATTGGGTGCACAAGATTGGTTAAAAACCCTAATTGGATTAGAATAAGCCTAAGGAGGACGAAAATGACCTAAATGTTCAACCAATGACACAAAATGACACAAAATCACATATTGGATGCACAAGATTGGTTAAAAACCCTAATTGGATTAGAATTAGCCTAGGGAAGACGAAAATGACCTAAATGTTGAACAAATAACCCAAAATGACACAAAATCACATATTGGATGCACAAGATTGGTTAAAAACCCTAATTGGATTAGAATAAGCCTAGGGATGACGAAAATGACCTAAATGTTCAACCAATGACACAAAATCACAAATTGGATGCACAAGATTGGTTAAAAACCCTAATTGGATTAGAATAAGCCTAGGGAGGACGAAAATGACCTAAATGTTCAACCAATCACACAAAATGACACAAAATCACATATTAAATGCAAAAGATTGGTTAAAAACCCTAATTGGATTAGAATAAGCCTAGGAAGGACGAAAATGACCTAAATGTTCAACCAATGACACAAAATGACACAAAATCACATATTGGATGCACAAGATTGGTTAAAAACCCTAATTGGATTAGAATAAGCCTAGGGAGGACGAAAATGACCTAAATGTTCAACCAATGACACAAAATGACAAAAAATCACATATTGGATGCACAAGATTGGTTAAAAACCCTAATTGGATTAGAATAAGCCTACGGAGGACGAAAATGACCTAAATGTTCAACAAATGACACAAAATGACACAAAATCACATATATGATGCACAAGATTGGTTAAAAACCCTAACTAGATTAGAATAAGCCTAGGGAGGACAAAAATGACCTAAATATTCAACCAATGACACAAAATCACATATTGGATGCACAAGATTGGTTAAAAACCCTAATTGGATTAGAATAAGCATAGTAGGACGAAAATGACCTAAATGTTCAACCAATGACACAAAATGACACAAAATCACATATTGGATGCACAAGATTGGTTAAAAACCCTAATTGGATTAGAATAAGCCTAGGGAGGACGAAAATGACCTAAATGTTCAACCAATGACACAAAATGACAGAAAATCACATATTGGATGCACAATATTGGTTAAAAACCCTAATTGGATTAGAATAAGTCTAGGGAGGACGAAAATGACCTAAATGTTCAACCAATGACACAAAATGACATAAAATCACATATTGGATGCACAAGATAGGTTAAAACCCCTAATTGGATTAGAATAAGCCTAAGGAGGATGAAATTGACCTAAATGTTCAACCAATGACACAAAATCACATATTGGATGCACAAGATTGGTTAAAAACCCTAATTGGATTAGAATAAGCCTAGGGAGGACCAAAGTGACCTAAATGTTCAACCAGTGACACAAAGTCACATATTGGATGCACAAGATTGGTTAAAAACTCTAATTGGATGAGAATAAGCCTAGGGAGGACGAAAATGACCTAAATGTTCAACCAATGACACAAAATTGCAAAAAATCACATATTGGATGCACAAGATTGGTTAAAAACCCTAATTGGATTAGAATAAGCCTAAGGAGGATGAAATTGACCTAAATGTTCATCCAATGACACAAAATCACATATTGGATGCACAAGATTGGTTAAAAACCCTAATTGGATTAGAGTAAGCCTAGGGAGGACGAAAATGACCTAAATGTTCAACCAATGACACAAAATCACATATTGGACGCACAAGATTGGTTAAAAACCCTAATTGGATTAGAATAAGCCTAGGGAGGATGAAAATGACCTAAATGTTCAACCAATGACACAAAATCACATATTGGATGCTCAAGATTGGTTAAAAACCCAAATTGGATTAGAATAAGCCTAGGGAGGACGAAAATGACCTAAATGTTCAACCAATGACACAAAATAACACAAAATTACATATTGGACGAACAAGATTAGTTAAAAACCCTAATTGGATTAGAACAAGCCTAGAGAGGACGAAAATGACCTAAATGTTCAACCAATGACACAATGACACAAAATCACATATTGGATGCACAAGACTGGTTAAAAACCCTAATCGGATTAGAATAAGCCTAGGAAGGACGAAAATAACCTAAATGTTCCACCGATGACACAAAATGACGCAAAATCACATATTGGATGCACAAGATTGGTTAAAAACCTTAATTGGATTAGAATAAGCCTAGGGAGGACGAAAATGACCTAAATGTTCAACCAATGACACAAAATCACATATTGGATGCACAAGATTGGTTAAAAACCCTAATTGGATTAGAATAAGCCTATAGAGGACGAAAATGACCTAAATGTTCAACCAATGACATAAAATTACACAAAATCACATATTGGATGCATAAGATTGGTTAAAAACCTTAATTGGATTAGAATAAGCCTAGGGAGGACGAAAATGACCTAAATGTTCAACCAATGACACAAAATCACATATTGGATGCACAAGATTGGTTAAAAACCCTAATTGGATTAGAATAAGCCTAGGGAGGACGAAAATGACCTAAATGTTCAACCAATGACACAAAATCACATATTGGATGCACAAGATTGGTTAAAAACCCTAATTGGATTAGAATAAGCCTAGGGAGGACAAAAATGACCTAAATGTTCAACCATTGACACAAAATCACATATTGGATGCACAAGATTGGTTAAAAACCCTAAATGGATTAGAATAAGCCTATGGAGGACGAAAATGACCTAAATGTTCAACCAATGACATAAAATTACACAAAATCACATATTGGATGCATAAGATTGGTTAAAAACCTTAATTGGATTAGAATAAGCCTAGGGAGGACGAAAATGACCTAAATGTTCAACCAATGACACAAAATCACATATTGGATGCACAAGATTGGTTAAAAACCCTAATTGGATTAGAATAAGCCTAGGGAGGACGAAAATGACCTAAATGTTCAACCAATGACACAAAATGACACAAAATCACATTTTGGATGCACAAGAATGGTTAAAACCCTAATTGGATTAGAATAAGCCTAGGGAGGACGAAAATGACCTAAATGTTCAACCAATGACACAAAATCACATATTGGATGCACAAGATTGGTTAAAAACCCTAATTGGATTAAAAAGAGCCTAGGGAGGACGAAAATGACCTAAATGTTCAACCAATGACACAAAATGACACAAAATCACATATTGGATGCACAAGAATGGTTAAAAACCCTAATTGGATTAGAATAAGCCTAAGGAGGACGAAAATGACCTAAATGTTCAACTAATGACACAAAATGACACAAAATCACACATTGGATGCACAAGATTGGTTAAAAACCTTAATTGGATTAGAATAAGCCTAGGGAGGACGAAAATGACCTAAATGTTCAACCAATGACACAAAATCACATATTGGATGCACAAGATTGGTTAAAAACCCTAATTGGATTAGAATAAGCCTAGGGAGGACGAAAATGACCTAAATGTTCAACCAATGACACAAAATCACACAAAATCACATTTTGGATGCACAAGAATGGTTAAAACCCTAATTGGATTAGAATAAGCCTAGGGAGGACGAAAATGACCTAAATGTTCAACCAA
The DNA here is from genome assembly GCA_037974755.1 of Cicer yamashitae. Classification (NCBI taxonomy): domain Eukaryota; kingdom Viridiplantae; phylum Streptophyta; class Magnoliopsida; order Fabales; family Fabaceae; genus Cicer; species Cicer yamashitae. Next base: position 5,217,357 of record JBBPBQ010000008.1, on the reverse strand, counting down.
TGACACAAAATCACATATTGGATGCACAAGATTGGTTAAAAACCCTAATTGGATTAAAATAAGCCTAAGGAGGACGAAAATGACCTAAATGTTCAACCAATGACACAAAATGACACAAAATCACACATTGAAAGCACAAGATTGGTTAAAAACCTTAATTGGATTAGAATAAGCCTAGGGAGGACGAAAATGACCTAAATGTTCAACCAATGACACAAAATCACATATTGGATGCACAAGATTGGTTAAAAACCCTAATTGGATTAGAATAAGCCTAGGGAGGACGAAAATGACCTAAATGTTCAACCAATGACACAAAATCACATATTGGATGCACAAGATTGGGTAAAAACCCTAATTGGATTAGAATAAGCATAGGGAGGACGAAAATGACCTAAATGTTCAACCAATGACACAAAATGACACAAAATCACATATTGGATGCACAAGATTGGTTAAAAACCCTAATTGGATTAGAATAAGCCTAGGGAGGACGAAAATGACCTAAATGTTCAACCAATGACACAAAATCACATATTGGATGCACAAGAATGGTTAAAAACCGTAATTGGATTAGAATAAGCCTAAGGAGGACGAAAATGACCTAAATGTTTAACCAATGACACAAAATGACACAAAATCACATATTGGATGCACAAGATGGTTAAAAACCCTAATTGGATTAGAATAAGCCTAGGGAGGACGAAAATGACCTAAATGTTCAACCATTGACACAAACTCACATATTGGATGCACAAGATTGGTTAAAAACCGTAATTGGATTAGAATAAGCCTAGGGAGGACGAAAATGACCTAAATGTTCAACCAATGACACAAAATGACACAAAATCACATATTGGATGCACAAGATTGGTTAAAAACCCTTATTGGATTAGAATAAGCCTAGGGAGGACGAAAATGACCTAAATGTTCAACCAATGACACAAAATGACAGAAAATCACATATTGGATGCACAAGATTGGTTAAAAACCCTAATTGGATTAGAATAAGCCTAGGGAGGACGAAAATGACCTAAATGTTCAACCAATGACACAAAATGACAAAAAATCACATATTGGATGCACAAGATTGGTTAAAAATCCTAATTCGATTAGAATAAGCCTAGGGAGGACGAAAATGACCTAAATGTTCAACCAATGACACAAAATCACATATTGGATGCACAAGATTGGTTAAAAACCCTAATTGGATTAGAATAAGCCTAGGGAGGACGAAAATGACCTAAATGTTCAACCAATGACACAAAATGACACAAAATCACATATTGGATGCACAAGATTGGTTAAAAACCCTAATTGGATTAGAATAAGCCTAGGGAGGACGAAAATGACCTAAATGTTCAACCAATGACACAAAACAACACATAATCACATATTGGATGCACAAGATTGGTTAAAAACCCTAATTGGATTAGAATAAGCCTGTGGAGGACGAAAATGACCTAAATGTTCAACCAATGACACAAAATCACATATTGGACGCACAAGATTGGTTAAAAACGCTAATTGGATTAGAATAAGCCTAGGGAGGACGAAAATGACCTAAATTTTCAACCAATGACACCAAATCACATATTGGATGCACAAGATTGGTTAAAAACCCTAATTGGATTAGAATAAGCCTAGGGAGGACGAAAATGACCTAAATGTTCAACCAATGACACAAAATGACACAAAATCACATATTGGATGCACAAGATTGGTTAAAAACCCTAATTGGATTAGAATAAGCCTAGGGAGGACGAAAATGACCTAAATGTTCAACCAATGACCCAAAATGACACAAAATCACACATTGGATGCACTAGATTGGTTAAGAACCTTAATTGGATAAGAATAAGCCAAGGGAGGACGAAAATGACCTAAATGTTCAACCAATGACACAAAATGACACAAAATCACATATTGGATGCACAAGATTGGTTAAAAACCCTAATTGGATTAGAATAAGCCTAGGGAGGACGAAAATGACCTAAATGTTCAACCAATGACACAAAATGACAAAAAATCACATATTGGATGCACAAGATTGGTTAAAAACCCTAATTGGATTAGAATAAGCCTACGGAGGACGAAAATGACCTAAATGTTCAACAAATGACACAAAATGACACAAAATCACATATATGATGCACAAGATTGGTTAAAAACCCTAACTAGATTAGAATAAGCCTAGGGAGGACAAAAATGACCTAAATATTCAACCAATGACACAAAATCACATATTGGATGCACAAGATTGGTTAAAAACCCTAATTGGATTAGAATAAGCATAGTAGGACGAAAATGACCTAAATGTTCAACCAATGACACAAAATGACACAAAATCACATATTGGATGCACAAGATTGGTTAAAAACCCTAATTGGATTAGAATAAGCCTAGGGAGGACGAAAATGACCTAAATGTTCAACCAATGACACAAAATGACAGAAAATCACATATTGGATGCACAATATTGGTTAAAAACCCTAATTGGATTAGAATAAGTCTAGGGAGGACGAAAATGACCTAAATGTTCAACCAATGACACAAAATGACATAAAATCACATATTGGATGCACAAGATAGGTTAAAACCCCTAATTGGATTAGAATAAGCCTAAGGAGGATGAAATTGACCTAAATGTTCAACCAATGACACAAAATCACATATTGGATGCACAAGATTGGTTAAAAACCCTAATTGGATTAGAATAAGCCTAGGGAGGACCAAAGTGACCTAAATGTTCAACCAGTGACACAAAGTCACATATTGGATGCACAAGATTGGTTAAAAACTCTAATTGGATGAGAATAAGCCTAGGGAGGACGAAAATGACCTAAATGTTCAACCAATGACACAAAATTGCAAAAAATCACATATTGGATGCACAAGATTGGTTAAAAACCCTAATTGGATTAGAATAAGCCTAAGGAGGATGAAATTGACCTAAATGTTCATCCAATGACACAAAATCACATATTGGATGCTCAAGATTGGTTAAAAACCCAAATTGGATTAGAATAAGCCTATGGAGGACGAAAATGACCTAAATGTTCAACCAATGACACAAAATGACACAAAATCACATATTGGATGCACAAGATTGGTTAAAAACCCTAATTGGATTAGAATAAGCCTAGGGAGGACGAAAATGACCAAAATGTTCAACCAATGACACAATGACACAAAATCACATATTGGATGCACAAGATTGATTAAAAACCCTAATTGGATTAGAATAAGCCTAGGAAGGACGAAAATATCCTAAATGTTCCACCAATGACACAAAATGACGCAAAATCACATATTGGATGCACAAGATTGGTTAAAAATCCTAATTGGATTAGAATAAGCCTAGGGAGGACGAAAATGACCTAAATGTTCAACCAATGACACAAAATGACAGAAAATCACATATTGGATGCACAAGATTGGTTAAAAACCCTAATTGGATTAGAATAAGCCTAGGGAGGACGAAAACGAACTAAATGTTCAACTAATGACACAAAATCACATATTGGATGCACAAGATTGGTTAAAAACCCTAATTGGATTAGAATAAGCCTAGGGAGGACGAAAATGACCTAAATGTTCAACTAATGACACAAAATCACATATTGGATGCACAAGATTGGTTAAAAACCCTAATTTGATTAGAATAAGCCTAGGGAGGACGAAAATGACCTAAATGTTCAACCAATGACACAAAATGACACAAAATCACATATTGCATGCCCAAGATAGGTTAAAAACCCTAATTGGATTAGAATAAGCCTAGGGAGGACGAAAATGACCTAAATGTTCAACCAATGACACAAAATCACATATTGGATGCACAAGATTGGTTAAAAACCCTAATTGGATTAGAATAAGCCTAGGGAGGACGAAAATGACCTAAATGTTCAACCAATGACACAAAATCACATATTGGATGCACAAGATTGGTTAAAAACCCTAATTGGATTAGAATAAGCCTAGGGAGGATGAAAATGACCTAAATGTTCAACGAATGACACAAAATCACATATTGGATGCACAAGATTGGTTAGAAACCCTAATTGGATTAGAATAAGCCTAGGGAGGACGAAAATGACCTAAATGTTCAACCAATGACACATAATCTCATATTGGATGCACAAGATTGGTTAAAAACCCTAATTGGATTAGAATAAGCCTAGGGAGGACGAAAATGACCTAAATGTTCAACCAATGACACAAAATGACACAAAATCACATATTGGATGCACAAGATTGATTAAAAACCCTAATTGGATTAGAATAAGCCTAGGGAGGACGAAAATGACCTAAATGTGCAACCAATGACACAAAATCACATATTGGATGCACAAGATTGGTTAAAAACCCTAAATGGATTAGAATAAGCCTATGGAGGACGAAAATGACCTAAATGTTCAACCAATGACACAAAATGACACAAAATCACATATTGGATGCACAAGATTGGTTAAAAACCCTAATTGGATTAGAATAAGCCTAGGGAGGACGAAAATGACCTAAATGTTCAACCAATGACACAAAATGACACAAAATCACATATTGGATGCACAAGATTGGTTAAAAACCCTAATTGGATTAGAATAACCCTAGGGAGGACGAAAATGACCTCAATGTTCATCCAATGACACAAAATGACACAAAATCCCACATTGGATGCACAAGATTGGTTAAAAACCCTAATTGGATTAGAATAAGTCTAGGGAGGACGAAAATGACCTAAATGTTCAACCAATGACACAAAATCACATATTGGATGCACAAGATTGGTTAAAATTCCTAATTGGATTAGAATAAGCCTAGGGAGGACGAAAATGACCTTAATGTACAACCAATGACACAAAATGACACAAAATGACATATTGGATGCACAAGATTGGTTAAAAACCCTAATTGGATTTGAATAAGCCTAGGGAGGACGAAAATGACCTAAATGTTCAACCAATGACACAAAATCACATATTGGATGCACAAGATTGGTTAAAAACCCTAATTGGATTAGAATAAGCCTACGGAGGACGAAAATGACCTAAATGTTCAACCAATGACACAAAATCACATATTGGATGCACAAGATTGGTTAAAAACCCTAATTGGATTAGAATAAGCCTAGGGAGGATGAAAATGACCTAAATGTTCAACCAATGACACAAAATCACATATTGGACGCACAAGATTGGTTAAAAACCCTAATTGGATTAGAATAAGCCTAGGGAGGATGAAAATGACCTAAATGTTCAACCAATGACACAAAATCACATATTGGATGCTCAAGATTGGTTAAAAACCCAAATTGGATTAGAATAAGCCTATGGAGGACGAAAATGACCTAAATGTTCAACCAATGACACAAAATGACACAAAATCACATATTGGATGCACAAGATTGGTTAAAAACCCTAATTGGATTAGAATAAGCCTAGGGAGGATGAAAATGACCTAAATGTTGAACCAATGACACAAAATGACACAAAATCACATATTGGATGCACAAGATTGGTTAAAAACCCTAATTGGATTAGAATAAGCCTAGGGAGGACGAAAATGACCTAAATGTTCAACCAATGACACAAAATGACAGAAAATCACATATTGGATGCATAAGATTGGTTAAAAACCCTAATTGGATTAGAATAAGCCTAGGGAGGACGAAAATGACCTAAATGTTCAACCAATGACACAAAATGACACAAAATCACATATTGGAAGCACGAGATAGGTTAAAACCCCTAATTGGATTAGAATAAGCCTAAGGAGGATGAAATTGACCTAAATGTTCAACCAATGACACAAAATCACATATTGGATGCACAAGATTGGTTAAAAACCCTAATTGGATTAGAATAAGCCTAGGGAGGACGAAAATGACCTAAATGTTCAACCAATGACACAAAATCACATATTGGATGCTCAAGATTGGTTAAAAACCCAAATTGGATTAGAATAAGCCTAGGGAGGACGAAAATGACCTAAATGTTCAACCAATGACACAAAATAACACAAAATTACATATTGGACGAACAAGATTAGTTAAAAACCCTAATTGGATTAGAACAAGCCTAGAGAGGACGAAAATGACCTAAATGTTCAACCAATGACACAATGACACAAAATCACATATTGGATGCACAAGACTGGTTAAAAACCCTAATCGGATTAGAATAAGCCTAGGAAGGACGAAAATAACCTAAATGTTCCACCGATGACACAAAATGACGCAAAATCACATATTGGATGCACAAGATTGGTTAAAAACCTTAATTGGATTAGAATAAGCCTAGGGAGGACGAAAATGACCTAAATGTTCAACCAATGACACAAAATCACATATTGGATGCACAAGATTGGTTAAAAACCCTAATTGGATTAGAATAAGCCTATAGAGGACGAAAATGACCTAAATGTTCAACCAATGACACAAAATGACACAAAATCACATATTGGATGCACAAGATTGGTTAAAAACCCTAATTGGATTAGAATAAGCCTAGGGAGGACGAAAATGACCTAAATGTTCAACAAATGACACAAAATGACACAAAATCACATATTGGATGGACAAGATTGGTTAAAAACCCTAATTGGATTAGAATAAGCCTAGGGAGGACGAAAATGACCTAAATGTTCAACCAATGACACAAAATGACACAAAATCACATATTGGATGCACAAGATTGGTTAAAAACCCTAATTGGTTAAGAATAACCCTAGGGAGGACGAAAATGACCTAAATGTTCAACCAATGACACAAAATGACACAAAATCACATATTGGATGCACAAGATTGGTTAAAAACCCTAATTGGATTAGAATAAGCCTAGGGAGGACGAAAATGACCTAAATGTTCAACCAATGACCCAAAATGACACAAAATCACACATTGGATGCACTAGATTGGTTAAGAACCTTAATTGGATAAGAATAAGCCAAGGGAGGACGAAAATGACCTAAATGTTCAACCAATGACACAAAATGACACAAAATCACATATTGGATGCACAAGATTGGTTAAAAACCCTAATTGGATTAGAATAAGCCTAGGGAGGACGAAAATGACCTAAATGTTCAACCAATGACACAAAATCACAAATTGGATGCACAAGATTGGTTAAAATCCCTAATTGGATTAGAATAAGCCTAGGAAGGACGAAAATGACCTAAATGTTCAACCAATGACACAAAATGACACAAAATCACATATTGGATGCACAAGATTGGTTAAAAACCCTAATTGGATTAGAATAAGCCTAGGGAGGACGAGAATGACCTAAATGTTCAACCAATGACACAAAATGACACAAAATCACATATTGGATGCACAAGATTGGTTAAAAACCCTAATTGGATTAGAATAAGCCTAAGGAGGACGAAAGTGACTTAAATGTTCAACCAATGACACAAAGTCACATATTGGATGCACAAGATTGGTTAAAAACTCTAATTGGATGAGAATAAGCCTAGGGAGGACGAAAATGACCTAAATGTTCAACCAATGACGCAAAATGACAAAAAATCACATATTGGATGCACAAGATTGGTTAAAAACCCTATTTGGATTAGAATAAGCCTAGGAAGGACGAAAATGACCTAAATGTTCAACCAATGACACAAAATGACACAAAATCACATATTGGATGCACAAGATAGGTTAAAACCCCTAATTGGATTAGAATAAGCCTAAGGAGGATGAAATTGACCTAAATGTTCAACCAATGACACAAAATCACATATTGGATGCACAAGATTGGTTAAAAACCCTAATTGGATTAGAATAAGCCTAGGGAGGACCAAAGTGACCTAAATGTTCAACCAGTGACACAAAGTCACATATTGGATGCACAAGATTGGTTAAAAACTCTAATTGGAT
>JBBPBQ010000008.1:5161621-5209459 GCA_037974755.1 Cicer yamashitae | reverse complement strand
ACCAATGACACAAAATGACGCAAAATCACATATTGGATGCACAAGATTGGTTAAAAATCCTAATTGGATTAGAATAAGCCTAGGGAGGACGAAAATGACCTAAATGTTCAACCAATGACACAAAATGACAGAAAATCACATATTGGATGCATAAGATTGGTTAAAAACCCTAATTGGATTAGAATAAGCCTAGGGAGGACGAAAATGACCTAAATGTTCAACCAATGACACAAAATGACACAAAATCACATATTGGATGCACGAGATAGGTTAAAACCCCTAATTGGATTAGAATAAGCCTAAGGAGGATGAAATTGACCTAAATGTTCAACCAATGACACAAAATCACATATTGGATGCACAAGATTGGTTAAAAACCCTAATTGGATTAGAATAAGCCTAAGGAGGATGAAATTGACCTAAATGTTCAACCAATGACACAAAATCACATATTGGATGCACAAGATTGGTTAAAAACCCTAATTGGATTAGAGTAAGCCTTGGGAGGACGAAAATGACCTAAATGTTCAACCAAAGACACAAAATCACATATTGGACGCACAAGATTGGTTAAAAACCCTAATTGGATTAGAATAAGCCTAGGGAGGATGAAAATGACCTAAATGTTCAACCAATGACACAAAATCACATATTGGATGCTCAAGATTGGTTAAAAACCCAAATTGGATTAGAATAAGCCTAGGGAGGACGAAAATGACCTAAATGTTCAACCAATGACACAAAATAACACAAAATTACATATTGGACGAACAAGATTAGTTAAAAACCCTAATTGGATTAGAACAAGCCTAGAGAGGACGAAAATGACCTAAATGTTCAACCAATGACACAATGACACAAAATCACATATTGGATGCACAAGACTGGTTAAAAACCCTAATCGGATTAGAATAAGCCTAGGAAGGACGAAAATAACCTAAATGTTCCACCGATGACACAAAATGACGCAAAATCACATATTGGATGCACAAGATTGGTTAAAAACCTTAATTGGATTAGAATAAGCCTAGGGAGGACGAAAATGACCTAAATGTTCAACCAATGACACAAAATCACATATTGGATGCACAAGATTGGTTAAAAACCCTAATTGGATTAGAATAAGCCTATAGAGGACGAAAATGACCTAAATGTTCAACCAATGACATAAAATTACACAAAATCACATATTGGATGCATAAGATTGGTTAAAAACCTTAATTGGATTAGAATAAGCCTAGGGAGGACGAAAATGACCTAAATGTTCAACCAATGACACAAAATCACATATTGGATGCACAAGATTGGTTAAAAACCCTAATTGGATTAGAATAAGCCTAGGGAGGACGAAAATGACCTAAATGTTCAACCAATGACACAAAATCACATATTGGATGCACAAGATTGGTTAAAAACCCTAATTGATTTAGGATAAGCCTAGGGAGGACGAAAATGACCTAAATGTTCAACCAATGACACAAAATGACACAAAATCACATATTGGATGCACAAGATTGGTTAAAAATCCTAATTGGATTAGAATAAGCCTAGGGAGGACGAAAATGACCTAAATGTTCAACCATTGACACAAAATCACATATTGGATGCACAAGATTGGTTAAAAACCCTAATTGGATTAGAATAAGTCTATGGAGGACGAAAATGACCTAAATGTTCAACCAATGACATAAAATTACACAAAATCACATATTGGATGCATAAGATTGGTTAAAAACCTTAATTGGATTAGAATAAGCCTAGGGAGGACGAAAATGACCTAAATGTTCAACCAATGACACAAAATCACATATTGGATGCACAAGATTGGTTAAAAACCCTAATTGGATTAGAAAAAGGCTAGGGAGGACGAAAATGACCTAAATGTTCAACCAATGACACAAAATGACACAAAATCACATATTGGATGCACAAGATTGGTTAAAAACCCTAATTGGATTAGAATAAGCCTAGGGAGGACGAAAATGACCAAAATGTTCAACCAATGACACAAAATGACACAAAATCACATATTGGATGCACAATATTGGTTAAAAACCCTAATTGGATTAGAATAAGCCTAGGGAGGACGAAAATGAACTAAATTTTCAACCAATGACATAAAATCACATATTGGATGCACAAGATTGGTTAAAAACCCTAATTGGATTAGAATAAGCCTAGGGAGGACGAAAATGACCTAAATGTTCAACCAATAACACAAAATGACACAAAATCACATATTGAATGCACAAGATTGGTTAAAAACCCTAATTGGATTAGAATCAGCCTAGGGAGGACGAAAATGACCTAAATGTTCAACCAATGACACAAAATCACATATTGGATGCACAAGATTGGTTAAAAACCCTAATTGGATTAGAATAAGCCTAGGGAGGACGAAAATGACCTAAATGTTCAACCAATGACACAAAATCACATATTGGTTACACAAGATTGGTTTAAAACCCTAATTTGATTAGAATAAGCCTAGGGAGGACGAAAATGACCTAAATGTTCAACCAATGACACAAAATTACACAAAATCACATATTGGATGCACAAGATTGTTTAAAAACCCTAATTGGATTAGAATAAGCCTAGGGAGGACGAAAATGACCTAAATGTTCAACCAATGACACAAAATCACATATTGGATGCACAAGATTGGTTAAAAACCCTAATTGGATTAGAATAAGCCTAGGGAGGACGAAAATGACCTAAATGTTCAACCAATGACACAAAATCACAAATTGGATGCACAAGATTTGTTAAAAACCCTAATTGGATTACAATAAACCTAGGGAGGACGAAAATGACCTAAATGTTCAACCAATGACACAAAATGACACAAAATCACATATTGGATGCACAAGATTGGTTAAAAACCCTAATTGGATTAGAATAAGCCTAGGGACACGAAAATGACCTAAATGTTCAACCAATGACACAAAATCACATTTTGGATGCACAAGATTGGTTAAAAACCCTAATTGGATTATAATAAGCCTAGTAAGGACCAAAATGACCTAAATGTTCAACCAATGACACAAAATGACACAAAATCACATATTGGATGCACAAGATTGGTTAAAAACCCTAATTGGATTAGAATAAGCCTAGGAAGGACAAAAATGACCTAAATGTTCAACCAATGACACAAAATGACACAAAATCACATATTGGATGCACAAGATTGGTTAAAAACCCTAATTGGATTAGAATATGCCTAGGAAGGACGAAAATGACCTAAATGTTCAACCAATGACACAAAATGACACAAAATCACATATTGGATGCACAAGATTGGTTAAAAACCCTAATTGGATTAGAATAAGCCTAGGGAGGACGAAAATGACCTCAATGTTAAACCAATGACACAAAATGACACAAAATCACATATTGGGTGCACAAGATTGGTTAAAAACCCCAATTGGATTAGAATAACCCTAGGGAGGACGAAAATGACCTAAATGTTCAACCAATGACACAAAATCACATATTGGATGCACAAGATTGGTTAAAAACCCTAATTGGATTAGAATAAGCCTAGGGAGGACGAAAATGACCTAAATGGTCAACCAATAACACAAAATGACACAAAATCACATATTGGATGCACAAGATTGGTTAAAAACCCTAATTGGATTAGAATAAGCCTAGGGAGGTTGAAAATGACCTAAATGTTCAACCAATGACACAAAATCACATATTGGATGCACAAGATTGGTTAAAAACCCTAATTGGATTAGAATAAGCCTAGGGAGGACGAAAATGACCTAAATGTTCAACCAATGACACAAAATCACATATTGGTTGCACAAGATTGGTTAAAAACCCTAATTGGATTAGAATAAGCCTAGGTAGGACGAAAATGACCTAAATGTTCAACCAATGACACAAAATCACATATTGGATGCACAAGATTGGTTAAAAACCCTAATTGGATTAGAATAAGCCTAGGGAGGACGAAAATGACCTAAATGTTCAACCAATGACACAATATCACATAATGGATGCACAAGATTGGTTAAAAACCCTAATTGGATTAGAATAAGCCTAGGGAGGACGAAAATGACCTAAATGTTCAACCAATGACACAAAATCACATATTGGATGCACAAGATTGGTTAAAAACCCTAATTGGATTAGAATAAGCCTAGGGAGGACGAAAATGACCTAAATGTTCAACCAATGACATAAAATGACACAAAATCACATATTGCATGCACAAGATTGGTTAAAAACCTTAATTGGATTAGAATAAGCCTAGGGAGGACGAAAATGACCTAAATGTTCAACCAATGACACAAAATCACATATTGGATGCACAAGATTGGTTAAAAACCCTAATTGGATTAGAATAAGCCTAGGGAGGACAAAAATGACCTAAATGTTCGACCAATGACACAAAATGACACAAAATCACATATTGGATGCACAAGATTGGTTAAAAACCCTAATTGGATTAGAATTAGCCTAGGGAGGACGAAAATGACCTAAATGTTCAACCAATGACACAAAATCACATATTGGATGCACAAGATTGGTTAAAAACCCTAATTGGATTAGAATAAGCCTAGGGAGGACGAAAATGACCTAAATGTTCAACCAATGACACAAAATGACACAAATTCACATATTGGATGCACAAGATTGGTTAAAAACCCTAATTGGATTAGAATAAGCCTAGGGGGGACGAAAATGACCTAAATGTTCGACCAATGACACAAAATCACATATTGGATGCACAAGATTGGTTAAAAACCCGAATTGGATTAGAATAAGCATAGCGAGGACGAAAATGACCTAAATGTTCAACCAATGACACAAAATCACATATTGGATGCACAAGATTGGTTAAAAACCCTAATTGGATTAGAATAAGCCTAGGGAGGACGAAAATGACCTAAATGTTCAACCAATGACACAAAATCACATATTGGATGCACAAGATTGGTTAAAAACCCTTATTGGAATAGAATAAGCCTAGGGAGGACGAAAATGACCTAAATGTTCAACCAATGACACAAAATGACACAAAATTACATATTGGATGCACAAGATTGGTTAAAAACCCTTATTGGATTAGAATAAGCCTAGGGAGGACGAAAATGACCTAAATGTTCAACCAATGACACAAAATGACAGAAAATCACATATTGGATGCACAAGATTGGTTAAAAACCCTAATTGGATTAGAATAAGCCTAGGGAGGACGAAAATGACCTAAATGTTCAACCAATGACACAAAATCACATATTGGATGCACAATATTGGTTAAAAACCCTAATTGGATTAGAATAAGCCTAGGGAGGACGAAAATGACCTAAATTTTCAACGAATGACACAAAATCACATATTGGATGCACAAGATTGGTTAAAAATCCTAATTGGATTAGAATAAGCCTAGGGAGGACGAAAATGACCTAAATGTTCAACCAATGACACAAAATCACATATTGGATGCACAAGATTGGGTAAAAACCCTAATTGGATTAGAATAAGCCTAGGGAGGACGAAAATGACCTAAATGTTCAACCAATGACACAAAATCACATATTGGACGCACAAGATTGGTTAAAAACCCTAATTGGATTAGAATAAGCCTAGGGAGGATGAAAATGACCTAAATGTTCAACCAATGACACAAAATCACATATTGGATGCTCAAGATTGGTTAAAAACCCAAATTGGATTAGAATAAGCCTAGGGAGGACGAAAATGACCTAAATGTTCAACCAATGACACAAAATAACACAAAATTACATATTGGACGCACAAGATTAGTTAAAAACCCTAATTGGATTAGAACAAGCCTAGGGAGGACGAAAATGACCTAAATGTTCAACCAATGACACAATGACACAAAATCACATATTGGATGCACAAGATTGGTTAAAAACCCTAATTGGATTAGAATAAGCCTAGGAAGGACGAAAATATCCTAAATGTTCCACCAATGACACAAAATAACGCAATATCACATATTGGATGCACAAGATTGGTTAAAAACACTAATTGGATTAGAATAAGCCTAGGGAGGACGAAAATGACCTAAATGTTCAACCAATGACACAAAATGACAGAAAATCACATATTGGATGCACAAGATTGGTTAAAAACCCTAATTGGATTAGAATAAGCCTAGGGAGGACGAAAATGACCTAAATGTTCAACCAATGACACAAAATGACATAAAATCACATATTGGATGCACAAGATTGGTTAAAAACCCTAATTGGATTAGAATAAGCCTAGGGAGGACGAAAATGACCTAAATGTTTAACCAATGACACAAAATCACATATTGGATGCACAAGATTGGTTAAAAACCTTAATTGGATTAGAATAAGCCTAGGGAGGTTGAAAATGACCTAAATGTTCAACCAATGACACAAAATCACATATTGGATGCACAAGATTGGTTAAAAACCCTAATTGGATTAGAATAAGCCTAGGGAGGACGAAAATGACCTAAATGTTCAACCAATGACACAAAATGACACAAAATCACATATTGGATGCACAAGATTGGTTTAAAACCCTAATTGAATTAGAATAAGCCTAGGGAGGACGAAAATGACCTAAATGTTCAACCAATGACACAAAATCACATATTGGATGCACAAGATTGGTTAAAAACCCTAATTGGATTAGAATAAGCCTAGGGAGGACGAAAATGACCTAAATGTTCAACCAATGACACAAAATCACATATTGGATGCACAAGATTGGTTAAAAACCCTAATTGGATTAGAATAAGCCGAGGGAGGACCAAAATGAACTAAATGTTCAACCAATGACACAAAATCACATATTGGATGCACAAGATTGGTTAAAAACCCTAATTGGATTAGAATAAACCTAGGGAGGACGAAAATGACCTAAATGTTCAACCAATGACACAAAATCACATATTGGATGCACAAGATTGGTTAAAAACCCTAATTGGATTAGAATAAGCCTAGGGAGGACGAAAACGACCTAAATGTTCAACCAATGACACAAAATGACAGAAAATCACATATTGGATGCACAAGATTGGTTAAAAACCCTAATTGGATTAGAATAAGCCTAGGGAGGACGAAAATGACCTAAATGTTCAACCAATGACACAAAATCACATAAAGGATGCACAAGATTGGTTAAAAACCCTAATTGGATTAGAATAAGCCTAGGGAGGACGAAAATGACCTAAATGTTCAACCAATGACACAAAATCACATATTGGATGCACAAGATTGGTTAAAAACCCTAATTGGATTAGAATAAGCCTAGGGAGGACGAAAATGACCTAAATGTTCAACCAATGACACAAAATGACACCAAATTACATATTGCATGCACAAGATTGGTTAAAAACCCTAATTGGATTAGAATAAGCCTAGGGAGGACGCAAATGACCTAAATGTTCAACCAATGACACAAAATCACATATTGGATGCACAAGATTGGTTAAAAACCCTAATTGGATTAGAATAAGCCTAGGGAGGACGAAAATGACCTAAATGTTCAACCAATGACACAAAATCACATATAGGATGCACAAGATTGGTTAAAAACTCTAATTGGATTAGAATAAGCCTAGGGAGGATGAAAATGACCTAAATGTTCAACCAATGACACAAGATGACACAAAATCACATATTGGATGCACAAGATTGGTTAAAAACCCTAATTGGATTAAAATAAGCCTAGGGAGGACCAAAATGACCTAAATGTTCAACCAATGACACAAAATCACATATTGGATGCACAAGATTGGTTAAAAACCCTAATTGGATTAGAATAAGCCTAGGGAGGACGAAAATGACCTAAATGTTCAACCAATGACACAAAATCACATATTGGTTGCACAAGATTGGTTAAAAACCCTAATTGGATTAGAATAAGCCTAGGTAGGACGAAAATGACCTAAATGTTCAACCAATGACACAAAATCACATATTGGATGCACAAGATTGGTTAAAAACCCTAATTGGATTAGAATAAGCCTAGGGAGGACGAAAATGACCTAAATGTTCAACCAATGACACAAAATGACACAAAATCACATATTAGATGCACAAGATTGGTTAAAAATCTTAATTGGATTAGAATAAGCCTAGGGAGGACGAAAATGACCTAAATGTTCAACCAATGACACAAAATGACACAAAATCACACATTGGATGCATAAGATTGGTTAAAAACCTTAATTGGATTAGAATAAGCCTAGGGAGGACGAAAATGACCTAAATGTTCAACCAATGAAACAAAATGATACAAAATCACATATTGGATGCACAAGATTGGTTAAAAACCTTAATTGGATTAGAATAAGCCTAGGGAGGACGAAAATGACCTAAATGTTCAACCAATGACACAAAATCACATATTGGATGCACAAGATTGGTTAAAAACCCTAATTGGATTAGAATAAGCGTAGGGAGGACGAAAATGACCTAAATGTTCAACCAATGACACAAAATCATATATTGGATGCACAAGATTGGTTAAAAACACTAATTGGATTAGAATAACTCTACGGAGGACGAAAATGACCTAAATGTTCAACCAATGACACAAAATCACATATTGGATGCACAAGATTGGTTAAAAACCCTAATTGGATTAGAATAAGCCTAGGGAGGACGAAAATGACCTAAATGTTCAACCAATGACACAAAATGACACAAATTCACATATTGGATGCACAAGATTGGTTAAAAACCCTAATTGGATTAGAATAAGCCTAGGGGGGACGAAAATGACCTAAATGTTCGACCAATGACACAAAATCACATATTGGATGCACAAGATTGGTTAAAAACCCGAATTGGATTAGAATAAGCATAGCGAGGACGAAAATGACCTAAATGTTCAACCAATGACACAAAATCACATATTGGATGCACAAGATTGGTTAAAAACCCTAATTGGATTAGAATAAGCCTAGGGAGGACGAAAATGACCTAAATGTTCAACCAATGACACAAAATCACATATTGGATGCACAAGATTGGTTAAAAACCCTCATTGGATTAGAATAAGCCTAGGGAGGACGAAAATGACCTAAATGTTCAACCAATGACACAAAATCACATATTGGATGCACAAGATTGGTTAAAAACCCTAATTGGATTAGAATAAGCCTAGGGAGGACGAAAATGACCTAAATGTTCAACCAATGACACAAAATGACACAAAATCACATATTGGATGCTCATGATTGGTTAAAAACCCTAATTGGATTAGAATAAGGCTAGGAAGGACGAAAATGACCTAAATGTTCAACCAATGACACAAAATCACATATTGGATGCACAAGATTGGTTAAAAACCCTAATTGGATTAGAATAAGCCTAGGGAGGACGAAAATGACCTAAATGTTCAACCAATGACACAATCACATATTGGATGCACAAGATTGGTTAAAATCTCTAATTGGATTAGAATAAGCCTAGGGAGGACGAAAATGACCTAAATGTTCAACCAATGACACAAAATCACATATTGGATGCACAAGATTGGTTAAAAACCCTAATTGGATTAGAATAAGCCTAGGGAGGACGAAAATGACCTAAATGTTCAACCAATGACACAAAATCACATATTGGATGCACAAGATTGATTAAAAACCCTATTTGGATTAGAATAAGCCTAGGGAGGACGAAAATGACCTAAATGTTCAATCAATGACACAAAATCACATACTGGATGCACAAGATTGGTTAAAAACCCTAATTGGATTAGAATAAGCCTAGGGAGGACGAAAATGACCTAAATGTTCAACCAATGACACAAAATGACACAAAATCACATATTGGATGCACAAGATTGGTTAAAAACCCTAATTGGATTAGAATAAGCCGAGGGAGGACGAAAATGACCCAAATGTTCAACCAATGACACAAAATGACACAAAATCACATATTGGATGCACAAGATTGGTTAAAAACCCTAATTGGATTAGAATAAGCCTAGGGAGGACGAAAATGACCTAAATGTTCAACCAATGACACAAAATGACACAAAATCACATATTGGATGCACAAGATTGGTTAAAAACCCTAATTGGATTAGAATAAGCCTTGGGAGGACGAACATGACCTAAATGTTCAACCAATGATACAAAATGACACAAAATCACATATTGGATGCACAAGATTGGTTAAAAACCCTAATTGGATTAGAATAAGCCTAGGGAGGACGAAAATGACCTAAATGTTCAACCAATGACACAAAATGAAACAAAATCACATATTGGATGCACAAGATTGGTTAAAAACCCTAATTGGATTAGAATAAGCCTAGGGAGGACTAAAATGACCTAAATGTTCAACCAATGACACAAAATCACATATTGGATGCACAAGATTGGTTAAAAACCCTAATTGGATTAGAATAAGCCTAGGGAGGACGAAAATGACCTAAATGTTCAACCAATGACACAAAATTACACAAAATCACATATTGGATGCACAAGATTGGTTAAAAACCCTAATTGGATTAGAATAAGCCGAGGGAGGACGAAAATGACCTAAATGTTCAACCAATGACACAAAATGACATAAAATCACATATTGGATGCACAAGATTATTTAAAAACGCTAATTAGATTCGAATAAGCCTAGGGAGGACGAAAATGACCTAAATGTTCAACCAATGACACAATATTACACAAAATCACATATTGGATGCACAAGATTGGTTAAAAACCCTTATTGGATTAGAATAAGCCTAGGGAGGACGAAAATGACCTAAATGTTCACCCAATGACACAAAATCACATGATGGATGCACAAGATTGGTTAAAAACCCTAATTGGATTAGAATATGCCTAGGGAGGACGAAATAGACCTAAATGTTCAACCAATGACACAAAATCACATATTGGATGCACAAGATTGGTTAAAAACCCTAATTGGATTAGAATAAGCCTAGGGAGGACGAAAATGACCTAAATGTTCAACCAATGACACAAAATCACATATTGGATGCACAAGATTGGTTAAAAACCCTAATTGGATTAGAATAAGCCTAGGGAGGACGAAAATGACCTAAATGTTCAACCAATGACACAAAATGACATAAAATCACATATTGGATGCACAAGATTGGTTAAAAATCCTAATTGGATTAGAATAAGCCTAGGGAGGACGAAAATGACCTAAATGTTCAACCAATGACACAAAATGACAGAAAATCACATATTGGATGCACAAGATTGGTTAAAAACCCTAATTGGATTAGAATAAGCCTAGGGAGGACGAAAATGACCTAAATGTTCAACCAATGACACAAAATGACACAAAATCACATATTGGATGCACGAGATAGGTTAAAACCCCTAATTGGATTAGAATAAGCCTAAGGAGGATGAAATTGACCTAAATGTTCAACCAATGACACAAAATCACATATTGGATGCACAAGATTGGTTAAAAACCCTAATTGGATTAGAATAAGCCTAAGGAGGATGAAATTGACCTAAATGTTCAACCAATGACACAAAATCACATATTGGATGCACAAGATTGGTTAAAAACCCTAATTGGATTAGAGTAAGCCTTGGGAGGACGAAAATGACCTAAATGTTCAACCAAAGACACAAAATCACATATTGGACGCACAAGATTGGTTAAAAACCCTAATTTGATTAGAATAAGCCTAGGGAGGATGAAAATGACCTAAATGTTCAACCAATGACACAAAATCACATATTGGATGCTCAAGATTGGTTAAAAACCCAAATTGGATTAGAATAAGCCTAGGGAGGACGAAAATGACCTAAATGTTCAACCAATGACACAAAATCACATATTGGATGCACAAGATTGGTTAAAAACCCTAATTGGATTAGAATAAGCCTAGGGAGGATGAAAATGACCTAAATGTTCAACCAATGACACAAAATCACATATTGGATGCTCAAGATTGGTTAAAAACCCTAATTGGATTAGAATAAGCCTAGGGAGGACGAAAATGACCTAAATGTTCAACCAATGACACAGAATAACACAAAATCACATATTGGACGCACAAGATTAGTTAAAAACACTAATTGGAATAGAACAAGCCTAGGGAGGACGAAAATGACCTAAATGTTCAACCAATGACACAATGACACAAAATCACATATTGGATGCACAAGATTGGTTAAAAACCCTAATTGGATTAGAATAAGCCTAGGAAGGACGAAAATATCCTAAATGTTCCACCAATGACACAAAATAACGCAATATCACATATTGGATGCACAAGATTGGTTAAAAACACTAATTGGATTAGAATAAGCCTAGGGAGGACGAAAATGACCTAAATGTTCAACCAATGACACAAAATGACAGAAAATCACATATTGGATGCACAAGATTGGTTAAAAACCCTAATTGGATTAGAATAAGCCTAGGGAGGACGAAAATGACCTAAATGTTCAACCAATGAAACAAAATCACATATTGGATGCACAAGATTGGTTAAAAACCCTAATTGGATTAGAATAAGCCTAGGGAGGACGAAAATGACCTAAATGTTCAACCAATAACACAAAATGACACAAAATCACATATTGGATGCATAAGATTGGTTTAAAATTCTAATTGGATTAGAATAAGCCTAGCGAGGACGAAAATGACCTAATTGGATTACCAATGACATAAAATCACTTATTATATGCACAAGATTGGTTAAAAACCCTAATTGGATTAGAATAAGCCTAGGGAGGACGAAAATGACTTAAATGTGCTACCAATGACACAAAATCACATATTGGATGCACAAGATTGGTTAAAAACCCTAATTGGATTAGATTAAGCCTAGGGAGGACGAAAATGACCTAAATGTTCAACCAATGACACAAAATGACACAAAATCACATATTGGATGCACAAGATTGGTTAAAAACCCTAATTGGATTAGAATAAGCCTAGGGAGGACGAAAATGACCTAAATGTTCAACCAATGACACAAAATGACACAAAATCACATATTGGATGCACAAGATTTGTTAAAAACCCTAATTGGATTAGAATAAGCCTAGGGAGGACGAAAATGACCTAAATGTTCACCCAATGACACAAAATGACACAAAATCACATATTGGATGCACAAGATTGGTTAAAAACCCTAATTGGATTAGAATAAGCCTAGGGAGGACGAAAATGACCTAAATGTTCAACCAATGACACAAAATCACATATCGGATGCACAAGATTGGTTAAAAACCCTAATTGCATTAGAATAAGCCTAGGGAGGACTAAAATGACCTAAATGTTCAACCAATGACACAAAATGACACAAAATCACTTATTGGATGCACAAGATTGGTTAAAAACCCTAATTGGATTCGAATCAGCCTAGGGAGGACGAAAATGACCTAAATGGGCAACCAATGACACAAAATCACATATTGGATGCACAAGATTGGTTAAGAACCGTAATTGGATTAGAATAAGCCTAGGGAGGACGAAAATGACCTAAATGTTCAACCAATGACACAAAATCACATATTGGATGCACAAGATTGGTTAAAAACCCTAATTGGATTAGAATAAGCCTAGGGAGGACGAAAATGACCTAAATGTTCAACCAATGACACAAAATGACACAAAATCACATATTGGATGCACAGGATATGTTAAAAACCCTAATTGGATTAGAATAAGCTTAGGGAGGACGAAAATGACCTAAATGTTCAACCAATGACACAAAATGACACAAAATCACATATTGGATGCACAAGATTGCTTAAAAACCCTAATTGGATTAGAATAAGCCTAGGGAGGACGAAAATGACCTAAATGTTCAACCAATGAGACAAAATGACACAAAATCACATTTTGGATGCACAAGATTGGTTAAAAACCCTAATTGGATTAGAATAAGCCTAGGGAGGACGAAAATGACTTAAATGTTCAACCAATGACACAAAATGACACAAAATCACATATTGGATGCACAAGATTGGTTAAAAACCCTAATTGGATTACAATAAGCCTAGGGAGGACGAAAATGACCTAAATGTTCAACCAATGACACAAAATCACATATTGGATGCACAAGATTGGTTAAAAACCCAAATTGGATTAGAATAAGCCTAGGGAGGACGAAAATGACCTAAATGTTCAACCAATGACACAAAATAACACAAAATTACATATTGGACGAACAAGATTAGTTAAAAACCCTAATTGGATTAGAACAAGCCTAGAGAGGACGAAAATGACCTAAATGTTCAACCAATGACACAATGACACAAAATCACATATTGGATGCACAAGACTGGTTAAAAACCCTAATCGGATTAGAATAAGCCTAGGAAGGACGAAAATAACCTAAATGTTCCACCGATGACACAAAATGACGCAAAATCACATATTGGATGCACAAGATTGGTTAAAAACCTTAATTGGATTAGAATAAGCCTAGGGAGGACGAAAATGACCTAAATGTTCAACCAATGACACAAAATCACATATTGGATGCACAAGATTGGTTAAGAACCCTAATTGGATTAGAATAAGCCTAGGGTGGACGAAAATGACCTAAATGTTCAACCAATGACACAAAATGACACAAAATCACATATTGGATGCATCAGATTGGTTAAAAACCTTAATTGGATTAGAATAAGCCTAGGGAGGACGAAAATGACCTAAATGTTCAACCAATGACACAAAATCACATATTGGATGCACAAGATTGGTTAAAAACCCTAATTGGATTAGAATAAGCCTAGGGAGAACGAAAATGAACTAAATGTTCAACCAATGACACAAAATGACACAAAATCACATATTGGATGCACAAGATTGGTTAAAAACCCTAATTGGATTAGAATAAGCCTAGGGAGGACGAATATGACCTAAATGTTCAACCAATGACACAAAATGACACAAAATCACATATTGGATGCACAAGATTGGTTAAAAACCCTAATTGGATTCGAATAAGCCTAGGGAGGACGAAAATGACCTATATGTTCAACCAATGACACAAAATGACACCAAATCACATATTGGATGCACAAGATTGGTTAAAAACTCTAATTGGATTAGAATAAGCCTAGGGAGGACGAAAATAAACAAAATCTTCAACCATGGACACAAAATGACAAAAAATCACATATTGGATGCACAAGATTGGTTAAAAACCCTAATTGGATTAGAATAAGCCTAGGGAGGACGAAAATGACCTAAATGTTCAACCAATGACACAAAATGACACAAAATCACATATTGGATGCACAAGATTGGTTAAAAACCCTAATTGGATTAGAATAAGCCTAGGGAGGACGAAAATGACCTAAATGTTCAACCAATGACACAAAATGACACAAAATTATATATTGCATGCACAAGATTGGTTAAAAACCCTAATTGGATTAGAATAGGCCTAGGGAAAACGAAAATGACCTAAATGTTATACCAATGACACAAAATGACACAAAATCACATATTGGATGCACATGATCGGTTAAAAACCCTAATTGGATTAGAATAAGCCTAGGGAGGACCAAAATGACCTAAATGTTCAACCAATGACACAAAAGGAGACAAAATCACATATTGGATGCACAAGATTGGTTAAAAACCCTAATTGGATTAGAATAAGCCTAGGGAGGACGAAAATGACCTAAATGTTCAACCAATGACACAAAATGACACAAAATCACATATTGGATGCACAAGATGGGTTCAAAACCCTAATTGGATTATAATAAGCCTAGGGAGGACAAAAATAACGTAAATGTTCAACCAATGACACAAAATGACAGAAAATCACATATTGGATGCACAAGATTGGTTAAAAACCCAAATTGGATTAGAATAAGCCTAGGGAGGACGAAAATGACCTAAATGTTCAACCAATGACACAAAATGACAGAAAATCACATATTGGATGCACAAGATTGGTTAAAAACCCTAATTGGATTAGAATAAGCCTAGGGAGGACGAAAATGACCTAAATGTTCAACCAATGACACAAAATGACACAAAATCACATAATCGATGCACAAGATTGGTTGAAAACCCTAATTGGATTAGAATAAGCCTAAGGAGGACGAAAATGACCTAAATGTTCAACCAATGACACAAAATCACATGTTGGATGCACAAGTTTTGGTTAAAAACCCTAATTGGATTAGGATAAGCCTAGGGAGGACGAAAATGACCTAAATGTTGAACCAATGACACAAAATGACACAAAATCACATATTGGATGCACAAGATTGGTTAAAAACCCTAATTGGATTAGAATAAGCCTAGGGAGGACGAAAATGACCTAAATGTTCAACCAATGACACAAAATGACACAAAATCACATATTGGATGCACAAATTGGTTGAAAACCCTAATTGGATTAGAATAAGCCTAGGGAGGACGAAAACGACCTAAATGTTCAACTGATGACACAAAATGACACAAAATCACATATTGGATGCACAAGATTGGTTAAAAACCCTAATTGGATTAGAATAAGCCTAGGGAGGACGAAAATGACCTAAATGTTCAACCAATGACACAAAATGACACAAAATCACATATTGGATGCACAAGATAGGTTAAAAACCCTAATTGGATGAGAATAAGCCAAGGGAGGCAAAAATGACCTAAATGTTCAACCAATGACACAAAACTACATATTGGATGCACAAAATTGGCTAAAAACCCTAATTCGATTAGAATAAGCATAGGGAGGACGAAAATGACCTAAATGTTCAACCAATGACACAAAATGACACAAAATCACATATTGGATGCACAAGATTGGTTAAAAACCCTAATTGGATTAGAATAAGCCTAGGGAGGACGAAAATGACCTAAATGTTCAACCAATGACACAAAATGACACAAAATCACATATTGGATGCACAAGATTGGTTAAAAACCTTAATTGGATTAGAATAAGCCTAGGGAGGACGAATATGACCTAAATGTTCAACCAATGACACAAAATGACACAAAATCACATATTGGATGCACAAGATTGGTTAAAAACCCTAATTGGATTAGAATAAGCCTAGGGAGGACGAAAATGACCTAAATGTTCAACCAATGACACAAAATGACACAAAATCACATATTGGATGCACAAGATTGGTTAAAAATCCTAATTGGATTAAAATAACCCTAGGGAGGACGAAAATGACCTAAATGTTGAACCAATGACACAAAATGACACAAAATCACATATTGGATGCAGAAGATTGGTTAAAAACCCTAAATGGAATAGAATAAGCCTAGGGAGGACGAAAATGAACTAAATGTTCAACCAATGACACAAAATCACATATTGGATGCACAAGATTGGTTAAAAACCCTAATTGGATTAGAATAAGCCTAGGGAGGACGAAAATGACCTAAATGTTCAACCAATGACACAAAATGACACAAAATCACATATTGGATGCACAAGATTGGTTAAAAACCCTAGTTGGATTATAATAAGCCTAGGGAGGACGAAAATGACCTAAATGTTCAACCAATGACACAAAATCACATATTGGATGCACAAGATTGGTTAAAAACCCTAATTGGATTAGAATAAGCCTAGGGAGGACGAAAATGACCTAAATGTTCAACCAATGACACAAAATGACACAAAATCACATATTGGATGCACAAGATAGGTTAAAACCCCTAATTGGATTAGAATAAGCCTAAGGAGGATGAAATTGACCTAAATGTTCAACCAATGACACAAAATCACATATTGGATGCACAAGATTGGTTAAAAACCCTAATTGGATTAAAATAAGCCTAGGGAGGACGAAAATGACCTAAATGTTCAACCAATGACACAAAATGACAGAAAATCACATATTGGATGCACAAGATTGGTTAAAAACCCTAATTGGATTAGAATAAGCCTAGGGAGGACAAAAATGACCTAAATGTTCAACCAATGACACAAAATCACATATTGGATGCACAAGATTGGTTAAAAACCCTAATTGGATTAGAATAAGCCTAGGGAGGACAAAAGTGACCTAAATGTTCAACCAATGACACAAAATCACATATTGGATGCACAAGATTGGTTAAAAACCCTAATTGGATTAGAATAAGCCTAGGGAGGATGAAAATGACCTAAATGTTCAACCAATGACACAAAATCAAATATTGGATGCACAAGATTAGTTAAAAACACTAATTGGTTTAGAGTAAGCCTAGGGAGGACGAAAATGACCTAAATGTTCAACCAATGACACAAAATCACATATTGGATGCACAAGATTGGTTAAAAACCCTAATTGGATTAGAATAAGCCTAGGGAGGACGAAAATGACCTAAATGTTCAACCAATGACACAGAATAACACAAAATCACATATTGGACGCACAAGATTAGTTAAAAACACTAATTGGAATAGAACAAGCCTAGGGAGGACGAAAATGACCTAAATGTTCAACCAATGACACAATGACACAAAATCACATATTGGATGCACAAGATTGGTTAAAAACCCTAATTGGATTAGAATAAGCCTAGGAAGGACGAAAATATCCTAAATGTTCCACCAATGACACAAAATAACGCAATATCACATATTGGATGCACAAGATTGGTTAAAAACACTAATTGGATTAGAATAAGCCTAGGGAGGACGAAAATGACCTAAATGTTCAACCAATGACACAAAATGACAGAAAATCACATATTGGATGCACAAGATTGGTTAAAAACCCTAATTGGATTAGAATAAGCCTAGGGAGGATGAAAATGACCTAAATGTTCAACCAATGACACAAAATGACACAAAATCACATATTGGATGCACAAGATTGGTTAAAACCCTAATTGGATTAGAATAAGCCTAGGGAGGACGAAAATGACCTAAATGTTCAACCAATGACACAAAATCACATATTGGATGCACAAGATTGGTTAAAAACCCTAATTGGATTAGAATAAGCCTAGGGAGGACGAAAATGACCTAAATGTTCAACCAATGACACAAAATCACATATTGGATGCACAAGATTGGTTAAAAAACCTAATTGGATTATAATAAGCCTAGGGAGGACGAAAATGACATAAATGTTCAACCAACGAACACAAAATCACATATTGGATGCACAAGATTGGTTAAAAACCCTAATTGGATTAGAATAAGCCTAGGGAGGACAAAAATGACCTAAATGTTCAACCAATGACAGAAAATGACACAAAATCACATATTGGATGCACAAGATTGGTTAAAAACCCTAATTGTATTAGAATAAGCCTAGGGAGTATGAAAATGACCTAAATGTTCAACCAATGACACAAAATCACATATTGGATGCACAAGATTGGTTAAAAACCCTAATTGGATTAGAATAAGCCTAGGGAGGACGAAAATGACCTAAATGTTCAACCAATGACACAAAATCACATATTGGATGCACAAGATTGGATAAAAACCCTAATCGGATTAGAATAAGCCTAGGGAGGACGAAAATGACCTAAATTTTCAACGAATGACACAAAATGACACAAAATCACCTATTGGATGCACAAGATTGGTTAAAAACCCTAATTGGATTAGAATAAGCCTAGGGAGGACGAAAATGACCTAAATGTTCAACCAATGACACAAAATCACATATTGGATGCACAAGATTGGTTAAAAACCCTAATTGGATTAGAATAAGCCTAGGGAGGATGAAAATGACCTAAATGTTCAACCAATGACACAAAATGACACAAAATCACATATTGGATGCAAAAGATTGGTGAAAAACCCTAATTGGATTAGAATAAGCCTATGGATGACGAAAATGACCTAAATGTTCAACCAATGACACAAAATGACACAAAATCACATATTGGTTGCACAAGATTGGTTAAAAACCCTAATTGGATTAGAATAAGCCTAGGGAGGACGAAAATGACCTAAATGTTCAACCAATGACAAAAAATCACATATTGGATGCACAAGATTGGTTAAAAACCTTAATTGGATTAGAATAAGCCTAGGGAGGACGAAAATGACCTAAATGTTCAACCAATGACACAAAATCACATATTGGATGCACAAGATTGGTTAAAAACCCTATATGGATTAGAATTAGCCTAGCAAGGCGAAAATGACCTAAATGTTCAACCAATGACACAAAATGACACAAAATCACATATTGGATGCACAAGATTGGTTAAAAACCCTAATTGGATTAGAATAAGCCTAGGGAGGACGAAAATGACCTAAATTTTCAACCAATGACACAAAATGGCACAAAATCACATATTGGATGCACAAGATTGGTTAAAAACCTTAATTGGATTAGAATAAGCCTAGGGAGGACGAAAATGACCTAAATGTTCAACCAATGAAACAAAATGATACAAAATCACATATTGGATGCACAAGATTGGTTAAAAACCTTAATTGGATTAGAATAAGCCTAGGGAGGACGAAAATGACCTAAATGTTCAACCAATGACACAAAATCACATATTGGATGCACAAGATTGGTTAAAAACCCTAATTGGATTAGAATAAGCCTAGGGTGGACGAAAATGAGCTAAATGTTCAACCAATGACACAAAATCATATATTGGATGCACAAGATTGGTTAAAAACACTAATTGGATTAGAATAACTCTACGGAGGACGAAAATGACCTAAATGTTCAACCAATGACACAAAATCACATATTGGATGCACAAGATTGGTTAAAAACCTTAATTGGATTAGAATAAGCCTAGGGAGGACGAAAATGACCTAAATGTTCAACCAATGACACAAAATCACATATTGGATGCACAAGATTGGTTAAAAACCTTAATTGGATTAGAATAAGCCTAGGGAGGACGAAAATGATCTAAATGTTCAACCAATGACACAAAATGACACAAAATCACATATTGGATGCACAAGATTGGTTAAAAACCCTAATTGGATTAGAATAAGCCTAGGGAGGACGAAAATGACCTAAATGTTCAACCAATGACACAAAAGGACAGAAAATCACATATTGGATGCACAAGATTAGTTAAAAACCCTAATTGGATTAGAATAAGGCTAGGGAGGACGAAAATGATCTAAATGTTCAACCAATGACACAAAATGACAAAAAATCACATATTGGATGCACAAGATTGGTTAAAAACCCTAATTAGATTAGAATAAGCCTAGGGAGGACGAAAATGACCTAAATGTTCAACCAATGACACAAAATCAAATATTGGATGCACAATATTGGTTAAAAACCCTAATTGGATTAGAATAAGGCTACGGAGGACGAAAATGATCTAAATGTTCAACCAATGACACAAAATGACACAAAACCACATATTGGATGCACAAGATTGGTTAAAAACCCTAATTGGATTAGAATAAGCCTAGGGAGGACGAAAATGACCTAAATGTTCAACCAATGACACAAAATCACATATTGGATGCACAAGATTGGTTAAAAACCCTAATTGGATTAGAATAAGGCTATGGAGGACGAAAATGATCTATATGTTCAACCAACGACACAAAATGACACAAAATCACATACTGGATGCACAAGATTGGTTAAAAACCCTAATTGGATTAGAATAAGCCTAGGGAGGACGAAAATGACCTAAATGTTCAACCAATGACACAAAATCACATATTGGATGCACAAGATTGGTTAAAAACCCTAATTGGATTAGAATAAGCCTAGGGAGGACGAAAATGACCTAAATGTTCAACCAATGACACAAAATGACAGAAAATCACATATTGGATGCACAAGATTGGTTAAAAACCCTAATTGGATTAGAATAAGCCTATGGAGGACGAAAATGATCTATATGTTCAACCAACGACACAAAATGAAACAAAATCACATATTGGATGCACAAGATTGGTTTAAAACCCTAATTGGATTAGAATAAGCCTAGGGAGGACGAAAATGACCTAAATGTTCAACCAATGACACAAAATCACATATTGGATGCACAAGATTGGTTAAAAACCCTAATTGGATTAGAATATGCCTAGGGAGGACGAAAATGACCTAAATGTTCAACCAATGACAGAAAATCACATATTGGATGCACAAGATTGGTTAAAAACCCTAATTGGATTAGAATAAGCCTAGGGAGGACGAAAATGACCTAAATGTTCAACCAATGACACAAAATCACATATTGGATGCACAAGATTGGTTAAAAACCCTAATTGGATTAGAATAAGCCTAGGGAGGACGAAAATGACCTAAATGTTCAACCAATGACACAAAATCGCATATTGGATGCACAAGATTGGTTAAAAACCCTAATTGGATTAGAATAAGCCTAGGGTGGACCAAAATGACCTAAATGTTCAACCAATGACACAAAATCACATATTGGATGCACAAGATTGGTTAAAAACCCTAATTGGATTAGAATAAGTCTAGGGAGGACGAAAATGACCTAAATGTTCAACCAATGACACAAAATCACATATTCGATGCACAAGATTGGTTAAAAGCCCTAATTGGATTAGAATAAGCCTAGGGAGGACGAAAATGACCTAAATGTTCAACCAATGACACAAAATCACATATTGGATGCACAAGATTGGTTAAAAACCCTAATTGGATTAGAATAAGCCTAGGGAGGACGAAAATGACCTAAATGTTCAACCAATGACACAAAATCACATATTGGATGCACAAGATTGGTTAAAAACCCTAATTGGATTAGAATAAGCCTAGGGAGGACGAAAATGACCTAATTGGATTACAAATGACACAAAATGACACAAAATCACATATTGGATGCACAAGATTGGTTAAAAACCCTAATTGGATTAGAATAAGCCTTCGGAGGACGAAAATGACCTAAATGTTCAACCAATGACACAAAATGACACAAAATCACATATTGGATCCACAAGATTGGTTAAAAACCCTAATTGGATTAGAATAAGCCTAGGGAGGACGAAAATGACCTAAATGTTCAACCAATGACACAAAATGACACAAAATCACATATTGGATGCACAAGATTGGTTAAAAACCCTAATTGGATTAGAATAAGCCTAGGGAGGACGAATATGACCTAAATGTTCAACCAATGACACAAAATGACACAAAATCACATATTGGATGCACAAGATTGGTTAAAAACCGTAATTGGATTAGAATAAGCCTAGGGACGACGAAAATGACCTAAATGTTCAACCAATGACACAAAATCACTTATTATATGCACAAGATTGGTTAAAAACCCTAATTGGATTAGAATAAGCCTAGGGAGGACGAAAATGACCTAAATGTTCAACCAATGACATAAAATGACACAAAATCACATATTGGATGCACAAGATTGGTTAAAAACCGTAATTGGATTAGAATAAGCCTAGGGACGACGAAAATGACCTAAATGTTCAACCAATGACACAAAATCACATATTGGATGCACAAGATTGGTTAAAAACCCTAATTGGATTAGAATAAGCCTAGCGAGGACGAAAATGACCTAATTGGATTACCAATGACACAAAATCACTTATTATATGCACAAGATTGGTTAAAAACCCTAATTGGATTAGAATAAGCCTAGGGAGGACAAAAATGAACTAAATGTTCAACCAATGACACAAAATGACACAAAATCACATATTGGGTGCACAAGATTGGTTAAAAACCCTAATTGGATTAGAATAAGCCTAGGGAGGACGAAAATGACCTAAATATTCAACCAATGACACAAAATCACATATTGGATGCACAAGATTGGTTAAAAACCCTAATTGGATTAGAATAAGCCTAGGGAGGACGAAAATGACCTAAATGTTCAACCAATGACACAAAATCACATATTGGATGCACAAGATTGGTTAAAAACCCTAATTGGATTAGAATAAGCCTAGGGAGGACGAAAATGACCTAAATGTTCAACCAATGACACAAAATCACATATTGGATGCACAAGATAGGTTAAAACCCCTAATTGGATTAGAATAAGCCTAAGGAGGATGAAATTGACCTAAATGTTCAACCAATGACACAAAATCACATATTGGATGCACAAGATTGGTTAAAAACCCTAATTGGATTAAAATAAGCCTAGGGAGGACGAAAATGACCTAAATGTTCAACCAATGACACAAAATGACAGAAAATCACATATTGGATGCACAATATTGGTTAAAAACCCTAATTGGATTAGAATAAGTCTAGGGAGGACGAAAATGACCTAAATGTTCAACCAATGACACAAAATGACAAAAAATCACATATTGGATGCACAAGATTGGTTAAAAACCCTAATTGGATTAGAATAAGCCTAAGGAGGATGAAATTGACCTAAATGTTCAACCAATGACACAAAATCACATATTGGATGCACAAGATTGGTTAAAAACCCTAATTGGATTAGAGTAAGCCTTGGGAGGACGAAAATGACCTAAATGTTCAACCAAAGACACAAAATCACATATTGGACGCGCAAGATTGGTTAAAAACCCTAATTGGATTAGAATAAGCCTAGGGAGGATGAAAATGACCTAAATGTTCAACCAATGACACAAAATCACATATTGGATGCTCAAGATTGGTTAAAAACCCAAATTGGATTAGAATAAGCCTAGGGAGGACGAAAATGACCTAAATGTTCAACCAATGACACAAAATAACACAAAATTACATATTGGACGAACAAGATTAGTTAAAAACCCTAATTGGATTAGAACAAGCCTAGAGAGGACGAAAATGACCTAAATGTTCAACCAATGACACAATGACACAAAATCACATATTGGATGCACAAGACTGGTTAAAAACCCTAATCGGATTAGAATAAGCCTAGGAAGGACGAAAATAACCTAAATGTTCCACCGATGACACAAAATGACGCAAAATCACATATTGGATGCACAAGATTGGTTAAAAACCTTAATTGGATTAGAATAAGCCTAGGGAGGACGAAAATGACCTAAATGTTCAACCAATGACACAAAATCACATATTGGATGCTCAAGATTGGTTAAAAACCCAAATTGGATTAGAATAAGCCTAGGGAGGACGAAAATGACCTAAATGTTCAACCAATGACACAAAATAACACAAAATTACATATTGGACGAACAAGATTAGTTAAAAACCCTAATTGGATTAGAACAAGCCTAGAGAGGACGAAAATGACCTAAATGTTCAACCAATGACACAACGACAAAAAATCACATATTGGATGCACAAGACTGGTTAAAAACCCTAATCGGATTAGAATAAGCCTAGGAAGGACGAAAATAACCTAAATGTTCCACCGATGACACAAAATGACGCAAAATCACATATTGGATGCACAAGATTGGTTAAAAACCTTAATTGGATTAGAATAAGCCTAGGGAGGACGAAAATGACCTAAATGTTCAACCAATGACACAAAATCACATATTGGATGCACAAGATTGGTTAAAAACCCTAATTGGATTAGAATAAGCCTAGGGAGGACGAAAATGACCTAAATGTTCAACCAATGACACAGAATAACACAAAATCACATATTGGACGCACAAGATTA
This sequence comes from Cicer yamashitae, assembly GCA_037974755.1. Lineage (NCBI taxonomy): Eukaryota > Viridiplantae > Streptophyta > Magnoliopsida > Fabales > Fabaceae > Cicer > Cicer yamashitae. The sequence goes on along the minus strand of JBBPBQ010000008.1, from coordinate 5,183,999 downwards.
GTTAAAAACACTAATTGGAATAGAACAAGCCTAGGGAGGACGAAAATGACCTAAATGTTCAACCAATGACACAATGACACAAAATCACATATTGGATGCACAAGATTGGTTAAAAACCCTAATTGGATTAGAATAAGCCTAGGAAGGACGAAAATAACCTAAATGTTCCACCGATGACACAAAATGACGCAAAATCACATATTGGATGCACAAGATTGGTTAAAAACCCTAATTGGATTAGAATAAGCCTAGGGAGGACGAGAATGACCTAAATGTTCAACCAATGACACAAAATGACACAAAATCAAATATTGGATGCACAAGATTGGTTAAAAACCCTAATTGGATTAGAATAAGCCTAGGGAGGACGAAAATGACCTAAATGTTCAACCAATGACACAAAATGACACAAAATCACAAATTGGATGCACAACATTGGTTAAAAACCCTAATTGGATTAGAATAAGCCTAAGGAGGACGAAAATGACCTAAATGTTCAACCAATGACACAAAATCACATATTGGATGCACAAGATTGGTTAAAAACCCTATTTGGATTAGAATAAGCCTAGGAAGGACGAAAATGACCTAAATGTTCAACCAATGACACAAAATGACACAAAATCACATATTGGATGCACAAGATTGGTTAAAAACCCTAATTGGATTAGAATAAGCCTAGGGAGGACGAGAATGACCTAAATGTTCAACCAATGACACAAAATGACACAAAATCACATATTGGATGCACAAGATTGGTTAAAAACCCTAATTGGATTATAATAAGCCTAGGGAGGACGAAAATGACCTAAATGTTCAACCAATGACACAAAATGACACAAAATCACAAATTGGATGCACAACATTGGTTAAAAACCCTAATTGGATTAGAATAAGCCTAAGGAGGACGAAAATGACCTAAATGTTCAACCAATGACACAAAATCACATATTGGATGCACAAGATTGGTTAAAAACCCTAATTGGATTAGAATAAGACTAGGGAGGACGAAAATGACCTAAATGTTCAACCAATGACACAAAATCCCATATTGGATGCACAAGTTTGGTTAAAAACCCTAATTGGATTAGAATAAGCCTAGGGAGGACGAAAATGACGTCAATGTTCAACCTATGATACAAAATCACATATTTGATGCACAAGATTGGTCAAAAACCCTAATTGGATTAGAATAACCCTAGGGAGAACGAAAATGACCTAAATGTTCAACCAATGACATAAAATGACACAAAATCACATATTGGATACACATCATTGGTTAAAAACCTAATTGGATTAGAATAAGCCAGGGAGGACGAAAATGACCTAAATGTTCAACCAATGACACAAAATGACACAAAATCACATATTGGATGCACAAGATTGGTTAAAAACCCTAATTGGATTAGAATAAGCCTAGGGAGGACGAAAATGACCTAAATGTTGAACCAATGACACAAAATCACATATTGAATACACAAGATTGGTAAAAACCCTAATTGGATTAGAATAAGCCTAGGGAGGACGAAAATGACCTAAATGTTCAACCAATGACACAAAATGACACAAAATCACATATTGGATGCACAAGATTGGTTAAAAACCCTAATTGGATTAGAATAAGCCTAGGGAGGACGAAAATGACATAAATGTTCAACCAATGACACAAAATGACACAAAAGCAAATATTGGATGCAACAGATTGGTTAAAAACCCTAATTGGATTAGAATAAGCCTAGGGAGGACGAAAATCACCTAAATGTTCAACCAATGACACAAAATGACACAAAATCAAATATTGGATGCACAAGATTGGTTAAAAACCCTAATTGGATTAGAATAAGCCTAGGGAGGACGAAAATGACCTAAATGTTCAACCAATGACACAAAATGACACAAAATCACATATTGGTTGCACAAGATTGGTTAAAAACCCTAATTATATTAGAATAAGCCTAGGGAGGACGAAAATGTCCTAAATGTTCAACCAATGACCCAAAATCACATATTGGATGCACAAGATTGGTTAAAAACCCTAATTGGATTAGAATAAGCCTAGGGAGGACGAAAATGACCTAAATGTTCAACCAATGACACAAAATGACACAAAATCACATATTGGATGCACAAGATTGGTTAAAAACCCTAATTGCATGAGAATAAGCCTAGGGAGGACGAAAATGACCTAAATGTTCAACCAATGACACAAAATGACACAAAATCACATATTGGATGGACAAGATTGGTTAAAAACCCTAATTGGATTAAAATAAGCCTACTGAGGACGAAAATGACCTAAACGTTCAACCAATGACACAAAATCACATATTTGATGCACAAGATTGGTTAAAAACCCTAATTGGATTAGAATAAGCCTAGGGAGGATGAAAATGACCTAAATGTTCAACCAATGACACAAAATGACACAAAATCACATATTGGATGCACAAGATTGGTTAAAAACCCTAATTGGATTAGAATAAGCCTAGGGAGGACGAAAATGACCTAAATGTTCAACCAATGACACAAAATGACATAAAATTACATATTGGATGCACAAGATTGGTTAAAAACCCTAATTGGATTAGAATAAGCCTAGGGAGGACGAAAATGACCTAAATGTTCAACCAATGACACAAAATCACATATTGGATGCACAAGATTGGTTAAAAACCCTAATTGGCTTAGAATAAGCCTAGGGAGGACGAAAATGACCTAAATGTTCAACCAATGACACAAAATCACATATTGGATGCACAAGATTGGTTAAAAACCCTAATTGGATTAGAATAAGCCTAGGGAGGACGAAAATGACCTAAATGTTCGACCAATGACACAAAGTCACACATTGGATGCACAAGATTGGTTAAGAACCCTAATGAGATTAGAATAAGCCTAGGGAGGATGAAAATGACCTAAATGTTCAACCAATGACACAAAATGACACAAAATCACATATTGGATGCACAAGATTGGTTAAAAACCCTAATTGGATTAGAATAAGCCTATGGAGGACGAAAATGACCTAAATGTTCAACCAATGACACAAAATGACACAAAATCACATATTGGGTGCACAATATTGGTTAAAAACCCTAATTGGATTAGAATAACGCTAGGGAGGACGAAAATGACCTAAATGTTCAACCAATGACACAAAATGACACAAAATCACATATTGGATGCACAAGATTGGTTAAAAAACCTAATTGGATTAGAATTAGCCTAGGGAGGATAAAAATGACCTAAATGTTCAACCAATGACACATAATCACATATTGGATGCACAAGATTGGTTAAAAACCCTAATTGGATTAGAATAAGCCTAGGAAGGACGAAAATGACCTAAATGTTCAACCAATGACACAAAATGACACAAAATCACATATTGGATGCACAAGTTTGGTTAAAAACCCTAATTGGATTAGAATAAGCCTAGGGAGGACGAAAATGTCCTCAATGTTCAACCAATGACACAAAATCACATATTGGATGCACAAGATTGGTTAAAAACCCTAATTGGATTAGAATACGCCTAGGGAGGACGAAAATGACCTAAATGTTCAACTAATGACACAAAATGACACAAAATCACATATTGGATGCAAAAGATTGGTTAAAAACCCTAATTGGATTAGAATAAGCCTAGGGAGGACGAAAATGACCTAAATGTTCAACCAATGACACAAAATGACACAAAATCACATATTGGGTGCACAATATTGGTTAAAAACCCTAATTGGATTAGAATAACCCTAGGGAGGACGAAAATGACCTAAATGTTCAACCAATGACACAAAATGACACAAAATCACATATTGGATGCACGAGATAGGTTAAAACCCCTAATTGGATTAGAATAAGCCTAAGGAGGATGAAATTGACCTAAATGTTCAACCAATGACACAAAATCACATATTGGATGCACAAGATTGGTTAAAAACCCTAATTGGATTAGAATAAGCCTAAGGAGGATGAAATTGACCTAAATGTTCAACCAATGACACAAAATCACATATTGGATGCACAAGATTGGTTAAAAACCCTAATTGGATTAGAATAAGCCTAGGGAGGATGAAAATGACCTAAATGTTCAACCAATGACACAAAATCACATATAGGATGCACAAGATTGGTTAAAAACCCTAATTGGATTAGAATAAGCCTAGGGAGGACGAAAATGACCTAAATGTTCAACCAATGACACAAAATGACACAAAATGACATATTGGATGCACAAGATTGGTTAAAAACCCTAATTGGATTAGAATAAGCCTAGGGAGGATGAAAATGACCTAAATGCTCAACCAATGACACAAAATGACACAAAATCACATATTGGATGCACAAGATTGGTTAAAAACCCTAATTGGATTAGAATAAGCCTAGGGAGGACGAAAATGACCTAAATGTTCAACCAATGACACAAAATGACACAAAATGACATATTGGATGCACAAGATTGGTTAAAAACCCTAATTGGATTAGAATAAGCCTAGGGAGGATGAAAATGACCTAAATGTTCAACCAATGACACAAAATGACACAAAATCACATATTGGATGCACAAGATTGGTTAAAAACCCTAATTGGATTAGAATAAGCCTAGGGAGGACGAAAATGACCTAAATGTTCAACCAATGACACAAAATGACACAAAATCACAAATTGGATGCACAACATTGGTTAAAAACCCTAATTGGATTAGAATAAGCCTAAGGAGGACGAAAATGACCTAAATGTTCAACCAATGACACAAAATCACATATTGGATGCACAAGTTTGGTTAAAAACCCTAATTGGATTAGAATAAGCCTAGGGAGGACGAAAATGACCTAAATGTTCAACCAATGACACAAAGTCACACATTGGATGCACAAGATTGGTTAAAAACCCTAATTAGATTAGAATAAGCCTAGGGAGGACGAAAATGACCTAAATGTTCAACCAATGACACAAAATCACATATTGGATGCTCAAGATTGGTTAAAAACCCTAATTGGATTAGAATAAGCCTAGGGAGGACGAAAATGACCTAAATGTTCAACCAATGACACAGAATAACACAAAATCACATATTGGACGCACAAGATTAGTTAAAAACCCTAATTGGATTAGAACAAGCCTAGGGAGGACGAAAATGACCTAAATTTTCAACCAATGACACAATGACACAAACTCACATATTGGATGCACAAGATAGGTTAAAACCACTAATTGGATTAAAATAAGCCTAAGGAGGATGAAATTGACCTAAATGTTCAACCAATGACACAAAATCACATATTGGATGCACAAGATTGGTTAAAAACCCTAATTGGATTAGAATAAGCCTAGGGAGGACGAAAGTGACCTAAATGTTCAACCAATGACACAAAGTCACATATTGGATGCACAAGATTGGTTAAAAACCCTAATTGGATTAGAATAAGCCTAGGGAGGACGAAAATGACCTAAATGTTGAACCAATGACACAAAATGACAGAAAATCACATATTGGATGCACAAGATTGGTTAAAAACTCTAATTGGATTAGAATAAGCCTAGGGAGGACGAAAATGACCTAAATGTTCAACCAATGACACAAAATGACACAAAATCACATATTGGATGCACAAGATAGGTTAAAACCCCTAATTGGATTAGAATAAGCCTAGGGAGGACGAAAATGACCTAAATGTCCAACCAATGACGCAAAATCACATATTGGATGCACAAGATTGGTTAAAAACCCTAATTGGATTAGAATAAGCCTAAGGAGGACGAAAGTGACCTAAATGTTCAACCAATGACACAAAGTCACATATTGGATGCACAAGATTGGTTAAAAACTCTAATTGGATGAGAATAAGCCTAGGGAGGACGAAAATGACCTAAATGTTCAACCAATGACGCAAAATGACAAAAAATCACATATTGGATGCACAAGATTGGTTAAAAACCCTATTTGGATTAGAATAAGCCTAGGAAGGACGAAAATGACCTAAATGTTCAACCAATGACACAAAATGACACAAAATCACATATTGGATGCACAAGATTGGTTAAAAACCCTAATTGGATTATAATAAGCCTAGGGAGGACGAAAATGACCTAAATGTTAAACCAATGACACAAAATGACACAAAATCACAAATTGGATGCACAACATTGGTTAAAAACCCTAATTGGATTAGAATAAGCCTAAGGAGGACGAAAATGACCTAAATGTTCAACCAATGACACAAAATCACATATTGGATGCACAAGATTGGTTAAAAACCCTAATTGGATTAGAATAAGACTAGGGAGGACGAAAATGACCTAAATGTTCAACCAATGACACAAAATGACACAAAATCACATATTGGATGCACAAGATTGGTTAAAAACCCTAATTGGATTATAATAAGCCTAGGGAGGACGAAAATGACCTAAATGTTCAACCAATGACACAAAATGACACAAAATCACATATTGGAAGCACAAGATTGGTTAAACACCCTAATTGGATTAGAATAAGCCTAGGGAGGACGAAAATGACCTAAATGTTCAACCAATGACACAAAATGACACAAAATCACATATTGGATGCACAAGATTGGTTAAAAACCCTAATTGGATTAGAATAAGCCTAGGGAGGAAAAAAATGACCTAAATGTTCAACCAATGACACAAAATCACATATTGGATGCACAAGATTGGTTAAAAACCCTAATTGGATTAGAATAAGCCTAGGGAGGACGAAAATGACCTAAATGTTCAACCAATGACACAAAATGACACAAAATCACATATTGGATGCTCATGATTGGTTAAAAACCCTAATTGGATTAGAATAAGCCTAGGGAGGACGAAAATGACCTAAATGTTCAACCAATGACACAAAATGACACAAAATCACATATTGGATGCACAAGATTGGTTAAAAACCCTAATTGGATTAGAATAAGCCTAGGGAGGACGAAAATGATCTAAATGTTCAACTAATGACACAAAATCACATATTGGATGCACTAGATTGGTTAAAAACCCTAATTGAATTAGAATAAGCCTAGGGAGGATGAAAATGACCTAAATGTTCAACCAATGACACAAAATGACACAAAATCACATATTGGATGCACAAGATTGGTTAAAAACCCTAATTGGATTAGAATAAGCCTAGGGAGGACGAAAATGACCTAAATTTTCAACGAATGACACAAAATAACACAAAATCACATATTGGATGCACAAGATTGGTTAAAAATCCTAATTGGATTAGAATAAGCCCAGGGAGGACGAAAATGACCTAAATGTTCAACCAATGACACAAAATCACATATTGGATGCACAAGATTGGTTAAAAACCCTAATTGGATTAGAATAAGCCTAGGGAGGATGAAAATGACCTAAATGTTCAACCAATGACACAAAATCATATATTGGATGCACAAGATTTGTTAAAAACCCTAATTGGATTATAATAAGCCTAGGGAGGACGAAAATGACCTAAATGTTCAACAAATGACACAAAATGACACAAAATCACATATTGGATGCACAAGATTGGTTAAAAACCCTAATTGGATTAAAATAAGCCTAGGGAGGACGAAAATGACCTAAATGTTCAACCAATGACACAAAATGACACAAAATCACATATTGGATTCACAAGATTGGTTAAAAACCCTAATTGGATTAGAATAAGCCTAGGGAGGACGAAAATGACCTAAATGTTCAACCAATGACACAAAATGACACAAAATCACATATTGGATTCACTAGTGGTTAAAAACCCTAATTGGATTAGAATAAGCCTAGGGAGGACGAAAATGACCTAAATGTTCAACCAATTACACAAAAAGACACAAAGTCACATATTGGATGCACAAGATTGGTTAAAAACCCTAATTGGTTTAGAATAAGCCTAGGGAGGACGAAAATGAACTAAATGCTCAACCAATGACACAAAATCACATATTGGATGCACAAGATTGGTTAAAAACCCTAATTGGATTAAAATAAGCCTAGGGAGGACGAAAATGACCTAAATGTTCAACCAATGACACAAAATGACACAAAATCACATATTGGATGCACAAGATTGGTTAAAAACCCTAATTGGATTAGAATAAGCTTACGGAGGACGAAAATGAAATAATGTTCAACCAATGACACAAAATAGCACAAAATCACATATTGGATGCACAAGATTGGTTAAAAATCCTAATTGGATTAGAATAAGCCTAGGGAGGACGAAAATGACCTAAATGTTCAACCAATGACACAAAATGACACAAAATCACATATTGGATGCACAAGACTGGTTAAAAACCCTAATTGGATTAGAATAAGCCTAGCGAGGACGAAAATGACCTAAATGTTCAACCAATGACACAAAATGACACAAAATCACATATTGGATGCACAAGATTGGTTAAAAACCCTAATTGGATTAGAATAAGCCTATGGAGGACGAAAATGACCTAAATGTTCAACCAATGACACAAAATGACACAAAATCACATATTGGGTGCACAATATTGGTTAAAAACCCTAATTGGATTAGAATAACCCTAGGGAGGACGATAATGACCTAAATGTTCAACCAATGACACAAAATGACACAAAATCACATATTGGATGCACAAGATTGGTTAAAAAACCTAATTGGATTAGAATAAGCCTAGGGAGGATAAAAATGACCTAAATGTTCAACCAATGACACATAATCACATATTGGATGCACAAGATTGGTTAAAAACCCTAATTGGATTAGAATAAGCCTAGGAAGGACGAAAATGACCTAAATGTTCAACCAATGACACAAAATGACACAAAATCACATATTGGATGCACAAGATTGGTTAAAAACCCTAATTGGATTAGAATAAGCCTATGGAGGACGAAAATGACCTAAATGTTCAACCAATGACACAAAATGACACAAAATCACATATTGGGTGCACAATATTGGTTAAAAACCCTAATTGGATTAGAATAACGCTAGGGAGGACGAAAATGACCTAAATGTTCAACCAATGACACAAAATCACATATTGGATGCACAAGATTGGTTAAAAACCCTAATTGGATTAGAATAAGCCTAGGGAGGACGAAAATGACCTAAATGTTCGACCAATGACACAAAATCACATATTGGTTGCACAAGATTGGTTAAAAACCCTAATTGGATTAGAATAAGCCTAGGGAGGACGAAAATGACCTATATGTTCAACCAATGACACAAAATCACATATTGGATGCACAAGATTGGTTAAAAACCCTAATTGGATTAGAATAAGCCTAGGGAGGACGAAAATGACCTAAATGTTCAACCAATGACACAAAATGACAGAAAATCACATATTGGATGCACAAGATTGGTTAAAAACCCTAATTGGATTAAAATAAGCCTAGGGAGGACGAAAATGACCTAAATGTTCAACCAATGACACAAAATGACACAAAATCACATATTGGATGCACAAGATTGGTTAAAAACCCTAATTGGATTAGAATAAGCCTAGGGAGGACGAAAATGAACTAAATGTTCAACCAATGACACAAAATGACACAAAGTCACATATTGGATGCCCAAGATTGGTTAAAAACCCTAATTGGATTAGAATAAGCCTAGGGAGGACGAAAATGACCTAAATTTTCAATGAATGACACAAAATGACACAAAATCACATATTGGATGCACAAGATTGATTAAAAATCCTAATTGGATTAGAATAAGCCTAGGGAGGACGAAAATGACCTAAATGTTTAACCAATGACACAAAATCACATATTGGATGCACAAGATTGGTTAAAAACCCTAATTGGATTAGAATAAGCCTAGGGAGGATGAAAATGACCTAAATGTTCAACCAATGACACAAAATCACATATTGGATGCTCAAGATTGGTTAAAAACCCAAATTGGATTAGAATAAGCCTAGGGAGGACGAAAATGACCTAAATGTTCAACCAATGACACAAAATAACACAAAATTACATATTGGACGAACAAGATTAGTTAAAAACCCTAATTGGATTAGAACAAGCCTAGAGAGGACGAAAATGACCTAAATGTTCAACCAATGACACAATGACACAAAATCACATATTGGATGCACAAGACTGGTTAAAAACCCTAATCGGATTAGAATAAGCCTAGGAAGGACGAAAATAACCTAAATGTTCCACCGATGACACAAAATGACGCAAAATCACATATTGGATGCACAAGATTGGTTAAAAACCTTAATTGGATTAGAATAAGCCTAGGGAGGACGAAAATGACCTAAATGTTCAACCAATGACACAAAATCACATATTGGATGCACAAGATAGGTTAAAACCCCTAATTGGATTAGAATAAGCCTAAGGAGGATGAAATTGACCTAAATGTTCAACCAATGACACAAAATCACATATTGGATGCACAAGATTGGTTAAAAACCCTAATTGGATTAAAATAAGCCTAGGGAGGACGAAAATGACCTAAATGTTCAACCAATGACACAAAATGACACAAAATCACATATTGGATGCACAAGATTGGTTAAAAACCCTAATTGGATTATAATAAGCCTAGGGAGGACGAAAATGACCTAAATGTTCAACCAATGACACAAAATCACATATTGGATGCACAAGATTGGTTAAAAACCCTAATTGGATTAGAATAATCCTAGGGAGGACAAAAATGACCTAAATGTTCAACCAATGACACAAAATCACATATTGGATGCACAAGATTGGTTAAAAACCCTAATTGGATTAGAATAAGCCTAGCGAGGATGAAAATGACCTAAATGTTCAACCAATGACACAAAATGACACAAAATCACATATTGGATGCACAAGATTGGTTAAAAACCCTAATAGGATTAGAATAAGCCTAGGGAGGACGAAAATGACCTAAATGTTCAACCAATGACACAAAATGACACAAAATCACATATTGGATGCACAAGATTGGTTAAAAACCCTAATTGGATTAGAATAAGCCTAGGAGGACGAAAATGACGTAAAAGTTGAACCAATGACACAAAATGACCCAAAATCACATATTGGATGCACAAGATTGGTTAAAACCTAATTGGATTAGAATAAGCCTAGGGAGGACGAAAATGACCTAAATGTTCAACCAATGACACAAAATGACACAAAATCACATATTGGATGCACAAGATTGGTTAAAAACCCTAATTGGAATAGAATAAGCCTAGGGAGGACGAAAATGAACTAAATGTTCAACCAATGACACAAAATCACATATTGGATGCACAAGATTGGTTAAAAACCCTAATTGGATTAGAATAAGCCTAGGGAGGACGAAAATGAACTAAATGTTCAACCAATGACACAAATCACATATTGGATGCACAAGATTGGTTAAAAACCCTAATTGGATTAGAATAAGCCTAGGGAGGACGAAAATGACCTAAATGTTCAACCAATGACACAAAATGACACAAAATCACATATTGGATGCACAAGATTGGTTAAAAACCCTAATTGCATGAGAATAAGCCTAGGGAGGACGAAAATGACCTAAATGTTCAACCAATGACACAAAATGACACAAAATCACATATTGGATGGACAAGATTGGTTAAAAACCCTAATTGGATTAAAATAAGCCTACTGAGGACGAAAATGACCTAAACGTTCAACCAATGACACAAAATCACATATTTGATGCACAAGATTGGTTAAAAACCCTAATTGGATTAGAATAAGCCTAGGGAGGATGAAAATGACCTAAATGTTCAACCAATGACACAAAATGACACAAAATCACATATTGGATGCACAAGATTGGTTAAAAACCCTAATTGGATTAGAATAAGCCTAGGGAGGACGAAAATGACCTAAATGTTCAACCAATGACACAAAATGACACAAAATCACATATTGGATGCACAAGATTGGTTAAAAACCCTAATTGGATTAGAATAAGCATAGCGATGACGAAAATGACCTAAATGTTCAACAAATGACACAAAATCACGTATTGGATGCACAAGATTGGTTAAAAACTCTAATTGGATTAGAATAAGCCTAGGGAGGACGAAAATGACCTAAATGTTCAACCAATGACACAAAATGACACAAAATCACATATTGGATGCACAAGATTGGTTAAAAACCCTAATTGGATTAGAATAAGCCTAGGGAGGACGAAAATGACCTAAATGTTCAACCAATGACAGAAAATGACACAAAATCACATATTGGATGCACAAGATTGGTTAAAAACGCTAATTGGATTAGAATAAGCCTAGGGAGAACGAAAATGACCTAAATGTTCAACCAATGACACAAAATGACACAAAATCACATATTGGATGCACAAGATTGGTTAAAAACCCTAATTGGATTAGAATAAGCCTAGGGAGGACGAAAATGACCTAAATGTTCAACCAATGACACAAAATCACATAGTGGATGCACAAGATTGGTTAAAAACCATAATTGGATTAGAATAAGCCTAGGGAGGACGAAAATGACCTAAATGTTCAACCAATGACACAAAATGTCACAAAATCACATATTGGATGCACAAGATTGGTTAAAAACCCTAATTGGATTAGAATAAGCCTAGGGAGGACGAAAATGACCTAAATGTTCAACCAATGACACAAAATGATACAAAATCACATATTGGATGCACAAGATTGGTTAAAAACCCTAATTGGATTAAAATAAGCCTAGGGAGGACGAAAATGACCTAAATGTTCAACCAATGACACAAAATGACACAAAATCACATATTGGATGCACAAGATTGGTTAAAAACCCTAATTGGATTAGAATAAGCCTAGGGAGGACGAAAATGACCTAAATGTTCAACCAATGACACAAAATCACATATTGGATGCACAAGATTGGTTAAAAACCCTAATTGGATTAGAATAAGCCTAGAGAGGACGAAAATGACCTAAATGTTCAACCAATGACACAAAATGACACAAAATCACTTATTGGATGCACTAGATTGGTTAAAAACCCTAATTGGATTAGAATAAGCCTAGGGAGGACGAAAATGACCTAAATGTTCAACCAATTACACAAAATGACACAAAGTCATGCACAAGATTGGTTAAAAACCCTAATTGGTTTAGAATAAGCCTAGGGAGGACGAAAATGAACTAAATGTTCAACCAATGACACAAAATGATACAAAATCACATATTGGATGCACAAGATTGGTTAAAAACCCTAATTGGATTAGAATAAGCCTAGGGAGGACGAAAATGACCTAAATGTTCAACCAATGACACAAAATGACACAAAATGACATATTGGATGCACAAGATTGGTTAAAAACCCTAATTGGATTAGAATAAGCCTAGGGAGGATGAAAATGACCTAAATGCTCAACCAATGACACAAAATGACACAAAATCACATATTGGATGCACAAGATTGGTTAAAAACCCTAATTGGATTAGAATAAGCCTAGGGAGGACGAAAATGACCTAAATGTTCAACCAATGACACAAAATGACACAAAATGACATATTGGATGCACAAGATTGGTTAAAAACCCTAATTGGATTAGAATAAGCCTAGGGAGGATGAAAATGACCTAAATGTTCAACCAATGACACAAAATGACACAAAATCACATATTGGATGCACAAGATTGGTTAAAAACCCTAATTGGATTAGAATAAGCCTAGGGAGGACGAAAATGACCTAAATGTTCAACCAATGACACAAAATGACACAAAATCGCATATTGGATGCACAAGATTGGTTAAAAACACTAATTGGATTAGAATAAGCCTAGGGAGGACGAAAATGACCTAAATGTTCAACCAATGACTCAAAATCACACAAAATCACATATTGGATGCACAAGTTTGGTTAAAAACCATAATTGGATTAGAATAAGCCTAGGGAGGACGAAAATGACCTAAATGTTCAACCAACGACACAAAATCACATATTGGATGCACAAGATTAGTTAAAAACCCTAATCGGATTAGAATAATCCTAGGGAGGACGAAAATGACCTAAATGTTCAACCAATGACACAAAATGACACAAAATCACATATTGGATGCACAAGTTTGGTTAAAAACCCTAATTGGATTAGAATAAGCCTAGGGAGGACGAAAATGACCTCAATGATCAACCAATGACACAAAATCACATATTGGATGCACAAGATTGGTTAAAAACCCTAATTGGATTAGAATACGCCTAGGGAGGACGAAAATGACCTAAATGTTCAACTAATGACACAAAATGACACAAAATCACATATTGGATGCAAAAGATTGGTTAAAAACCCTAATTGGATTAGAATAAGCCTAGGGAGGACGAAAATGACCTAAATGTTCAACCAATGACACAAAATGACACAAAATCACATATTGGGTGCACAATATTGGTTAAAAACCCTAATTGGATTAGAATAACCCTAGGGAGGACGAAAATGACCTAAATGTTCAACCAATGACACAAAATGACACAAAATCACATATTGGATGCACAAGATTGGTTAAAAACCCTAATTGGATTAAAATAAGCCTAGGGAGGACGAAAATGACCTAAATGTTCAACCAATGACACAAAATGACACAATCACATATTGGATGCACAAGATTGGTGAAAAAACCTAATTGGATTAGAATAAGCCTAGGGAGGATAAAAATGACCTAAATGTTCAACCAATGACACATAATCACATATTGGATGCACAAGATTGGTTAAAAACCCTAATTGGATTAGAATAAGCCTAGGAAGGACGAAAATGACCTAAATGTTCAACCAATGACACAAAATGACACAAAATCACATATTGGATGCACAAGTTTGGTTAAAAACCCTAATTGGATTAGAATAAGCCTAGGGAGGACGAAAGTGACCTAAATGTTCAACCAATGACACAAAGTCACATATTGGATGCACAAGATTGGTTAAAAACCCTAATTGGATTAGAATAAGCCTAGGGAGGACGAAAATGACCTAAATGTTGAACCAATGACAGAAAATCACATATTGGATGCACAAGATTGGTTAAAAACTCTAATTGGATTAAAATAAGCCTAGGGAGGACGAAAATGACCTAAATGTTCAACCAATGACACAAAATGACACAAAATCACATATTGGATGCACAAGATAGGTTAAAACCCCTAATTGGATTAGAATAAGCCTAAGGAGGATGAAATTGACCTAAATGTTCAACCAATGACACAAAATCACATATTGGATGCACAAGATTGGTTAAAAACCCTAATTGGATTAGAATAAGCCTAAGGAGGACGAAAGTGACTTAAATGTTCAACCAATGACACAAAGTCACATATTGGATGCACAAGATTGGTTAAAAACTCTAATTGGATGAGAATAAGCCTAGGGAGGACGAAAATGACCTAAATGTTCAACCAATGACGCAAAATGACAAAAAATCACATATTGGATGCACAAGATTGGTTAAAAACCCTATTTGGATTAGAATAAGCCTAGGAAGGACGAAAATGACCTAAATGTTCAACCAATGACACAAAATGACACAAAATCACATATTGGATGCACAAGATTGGTTAAAAACCCTAATTGGATTAGAATAAGCCTAGGGAGGACGAGAATGACCTAAATGTTCAACCAATGACACAAAATGACACAAAATCACATATTGGATGCACAAGATTGGTTAAAAACCCTAATTGGATTATAATAAGCCTAGGGAGGACGAAAATGACCTAAATGTTCAACCAATGACACAAAATGACACAAAATCACAAATTGGATGCACAACATTGGTTAAAAACCCTAATTGGATTAGAATAAGCCTAAGGAGGACGAAAATGACCTAAATGTTCAACCAATGACACAAAATCACATATTGGATGCACAAGATTGGTTAAAAACTCTAATTGGATTAAAATAAGCCTAGGGAGGACGAAAATGACCTAAATGTTCAACCAATGACACAAAATGACACAAAATCACATATTGGATGCACAAGATAGGTTAAAACCCCTAATTGGATTAGAATAAGCCTAAGGAGGATGAAATTGACCTAAATGTTCAACCAATGACACAAAATCACATATTGGATGCACAAGATTGGTTAAAAACCCTAATTGGATTAGAATAAGCCTAAGGAGGACGAAAGTGACTTAAATGTTCAACCAATGACACAAAGTCACATATTGGATGCACAAGATTGGTTAAAAACTCTAATTGGATGAGAATAAGCCTAGGGAGGACGAAAATGACCTAAATGTTCAACCAATGACGCAAAATGACAAAAAATCACATATTGGATGCACAAGATTGGTTAAAAACCCTATTTGGATTAGAATAAGCCTAGGAAGGACGAAAATGACCTAAATGTTCAACCAATGACACAAAATGACACAAAATCACATATTGGATGCACAAGATTGGTTAAAAACCCTAATTGGATTATAATAAGCCTAGGGAGGACGAAAATGACCTAAATGTTAAACCAATGACACAAAATGACACAAAATCACAAATTGGATGCACAACATTGGTTAAAAACCCTAATTGGATTAGAATAAGCCTAAGGAGGACGAAAATGACCTAAATGTTCAACCAATGACACAAAATCACATATTGGATGCACAAGATTGGTTAAAAACCCTAATTGGATTAGAATAAGCCTAGGGAGGACGAAAATGACCTGAATGTTCAACCAATGACACAAAATGACACAAAATCACATATTGGATGCACAAGATTGGTTAAAAACCCTAATTGGATTAGAATAAGCCTAGGGAGGACGAAAATGACCTAAATGTTCAACCAATGACACAAAATGACACAAAATCACATATTGGATGCACAAGATTGGTTAAAAACTCTAATTGGATTCGAATAAGCCTAGGGAGGACGAAAATGACCTATATGTTCAACCAATGACACAAAATGACACAAAATCACATATTGGATGCACAAGATTGGTTAAAAACCCTAATTGGATTAGGATAAGCCTAGGGAGGATGAAAATGACCTAAATGTTCAACCAATGACACAAAATGACACAAAATCACATATTGGATGCACAAGATTGGTTAAAAATCCTAATTGGATTAGAATAAGCCTAGGGAGGACGAAAATGACCTAAATGTTCAACCAATGACACAAAATGACACAAAATCACATATTGGATGCACAAGATTGGTTAAAAACCCAAATTGGATTAGAATAAGCCTAGGGAGGACGAAAATGACCTAAATGTTCAACCAATGACACAAAATGACACAAAATCACATATTGGATGCACAAGATTGGTTAAAAACCCTAATTGGATTATAATAAGCCTAGGGAGGACGAAAATGACCTAAATGTTCAACCAATGACACAAAATGACACAAAATCACATATTGGAAGCACAAGATTGGTTAAACACCCTAATTGGATTAGAATAAGCCTAGGGAGGACGAAAATGACCTAAATGTTCAACCAATGACACAAAATGACACAAAATCACATATTGGATGCACAAGATTGGTTAAAAACCCTAATTGGATTAGAATAAGCCTAGGGAGGACGAAAATGACCTAAATGTTCAACCAATGACACAAAATGACACAAAATCACATATTGGATGCACAAGATTGGTTAAAAACCCTTATTGGAAAAGAATAAGCCTAGGGAGGACGAAAATGACCTAAATGTTCAACCAATGACACAAAATGACACAAAATCACATATTGGATGCATAAGATTGGTTAAAACCCTAATTGGATTAGAATAAGCCTAGGGAGGACGAGAATGACCTAAATGTTCAACCAATGACACAAAATCACATATTGGATGCACAAGATTGGTTAAAAACCCTAATTGGATTAGAATAAGCCTAGGGAGGACGAAAATGACCTAAATGTTCAACCAATGACACAAAATGACACAAAATCACATATTGGATGCACAAGATTGGTTAAAAACCCTAATTGGATTAGAATTAGCCTAGGGAGGACGAAAATGACCTAAATGTTCAACAAATGACAAAAAATGACACAAAATCACATATTGGATGCACAAGATTGGTTAAAAACCCTAATATGATTAGAATAAGCCTAGGGAGGACGAAAATGACCTAAATGTTCAACCAATGACACAAAATGACACAAAATCACATATTTGATGCACAAGATTGGTTAAAAACCCTAATTGGATTAGAATAAGCCTAGGGAGGACGAAAATGACCTAAATGTTCAACCAATGACAGAAAATGGCACAAAATCACATATTGGATGCACAAGATTGGTTAAAAACCCTAATTGGATTAGAATAAGCCTAGGGAGGACGAAAATGACCTAAATGTTCAACCAATGACACAAAATGACACAAAATCACATATTGGATGCAAAAAATTGGTTAAAAACGCTAATTGGTTTAGAATAAGCCTAGGGAGGACGAAAATGACCTAAATGTTCAACCAATGACACAAAATCACATATTGGATGCACAAGATTGGTTAAAAACCCTAATTGGATTAGAATAAGCCTAGGGAGGACGAAAATGACCTAAATGTGCAACCAATGACACAAAATCACATATAGGATGCACAAGATTGGTTAAAAACCCTAATTGGATTAGAATAAGCCTAGGGAGGACGAGAATGACCTAAATGTTCAACCAATGACACAAAATGACACAAAATCACATATTGGATGCACAAGATTGGTTAAAAACCCTAATTGGATTAGAATAAGCCTAGGGAGGATGAAAATGACCTAAATGTTCAACCAATGACACAAAATGACACAAAATGACATATTGGATGCACAAGATTGGTTAAAAATCCTAATTGGATTAGAATAAGCCTATGGTGGATGTAAATGACCTAAATGTTAAACCAATGACACAAAATCACATACTGGGTGCACAAGATTGGTTAAAAACCCTAATTGGATTAGAATAAACCTAGGGAGGACGAAAATGACCTAAATGTTCAACCAATGACACAAAATCACATATTGGATGCACAAGATTGGTTAAAAACCCTAATTGGATTAGAATAAGCCTAGGGAGGACGAAAATGACCTAAATGTTCAACCAATGACACAAAATGACACAAAATCACATATTGGATGCTCATGATTGGTTAAAAACCCTAATTGGATTAGAATAAGCCTAGGGAGGACGAAAATGACCTAAATGTTCAACCAATGACACAAAATGACACAAAATCACATATTGGATGCACAAGATTGGTTAAAAACCCTAATTGGATTAGAATAAGCCTAGGGAGGACGAAAATCACCTAAATGTTCAAGCAATGACACAAAATGACACAAAATCACATATTGGATGCACAAGATTGGTTAAAAACCCTAATTGGATTAGAATAAGCCTAGGGAGGACGAAAATGACCTAAATGTTCAACCAATGACACAAAATGACACAAAATCACATATTGGATGCACAAATTGGTTGAAAACCCTAATTGGATTAGAATAAGCCTAGGGAGGACGAAAACGACCTAAATGTTCAACTGATGACACAAAATGACACAAAATCACATATTGGATGCACAAGATTGGTTAAAAACCCTAATTGGATTAGAATAAGCCTAGGGAGGACGAAAATGACCTAAATGTTCAACCAATGACACAAAATGACACAAAATCACATATTGGATGCTCAAGATTGGTTAAAAACCCTAATTGGATTAGAATAAGCCTAGGGAGGACAAAAATGACGTAAATGTTCAACCAATGACACAAAATCACATATAGGATGCACAAGATTGGTTAAAAACCCTAATTGGATTAGAATAAGCCTAGGGAGGACGAAAATGACCTAAATGTTCAACCAATGACACAAAATGACACAAAATCACATATTGGATGCACAAGATTGGTTAAAAACCCTAATTGGATTAGAATAAGCCTAGGGAGGACGAAAATGACTTAAATGTTCAACCAATGACACAAAATGACACAAAATCACATATTGCATGCACAAGATTGGTTAAAAACCCTAATTGGATTAGAATAAGCCTAGGGAGGACGAAAATGACCTAAATATTCAACCAATGACACAAAATGACACAAAATCACATATTGCATGCACAAGATTGGTTAAAAACCCTAATTGGATTAGAATAGGCCTAGGGAGGACGAAAATGACCTAAATGTTATACCAATGACACAAAATGACACAAAATCACATATTGGATGCACATGATCGGATAAAAACCCTAATTGGATTAGAATAAGCCTAGGGAGGACCAAAATGACCTAAATGTTCAACCAATGACACAAAAGGACACAAAATCACATATTGGATGCACAAGATTGGTTAAAAACCCTAATTGGATTAGAATAAGCCTAGGGAGGACGAAAATGACCTAAATGTTCAACCAATGACACAAAATGACACAAAATCACATATTGGATGCACAAGATTGGTTAAAAACCCTAATTGGATTAGAATAAGCCTAGGGAGGACGAAAATGACCTAAATGTTCAACCAATGACACAAAATGACACAAAATCACATATTGGATGCACAAGATTGGTTAAAAACCTTAATTGGATTAGAATAAGCCTAGGGAGGACGAATATGACCTAAATGTTCAACCAATGACACAAAATGACACAAAATCACATATTGGATGCACAAGATTGGTTAAAAACCCTAATTGGATTAGAATAAGCCTAGGGAGGACGAAAATGACCTAAATGTTCAACCAATGACACAAAATGACACAAAATCACATATTGGATGCACAAGATTGGTTAAAAATCCTAATTGGATTAAAATAACCCTAGGGAGGACGAAAATGACCTAAATGTTGAACCAATGACACAAAATGACACAAAATCACATATTGGATGCAGAAGATTGGTTAAAAACCCTAAATGGAATAGAATAAGCCTAGGGAGGACGAAAATGAACTAAATGTTCAACCAATGACACAAAATCACATATTGGATGCACAAGATTGGTTAAAAACCCTAATTGGATTAGAATAAGCCTAGGGAGGACGAAAATGACCTAAATGTTCAACCAATGACACAAAATGACACAAAATCACATATTGGATGCACAAGATTGGTTAAAAACCCTAATTGGATTAGAATATGCCTAGGGAGGACCAAAATGACCTAAATGTTCAACCAATGACACATAATGACACAAAATCACATATTGGATGCACAAGATTGGTTAAAAACCCTAATTGGATTAGAATAAGCCTAGGGAGGACGAAAATGACCTAAATGTTCAACCAATGACACAAAATGACACAAAATCACATATTGGATGCACAAGATTGGTTAAAAACCCTAATTGGATTAGAATAAGCCTAGGGGAAAATGACCTAAATGTTAAACCAATGACACAAAATCACATATTGGATGCACAAGATTGGTTAAACACCCTAATTGGATTAGAATAAGCCTAGGGAGGACGAAAATGACCTAAATATTCAACCAATGACACAAAATCACATATTGGATGCATAAGATTGGTTAAAAACCCTAATTGGATTAGAATAAGCCTAAGGAGGACGAAAATGACCTAAATGTTCAACCAATGACACAAAATCACATATTGGATGCACAAGATTGGTTAAAAACCCTAATTGGATTAGAATAAGCCTAGGGAGGACGAAAATGACCTAAATGTTCGACCAATGACACAAAGTCACACATTGGATGCACAAGATTGGTTAAGAACCCTAATGAGATTTGAATAAGCCTAGGGAGGATGAAAATGACCTAAATGTTCAACCAATGACACAAAATGACACAAAATCACATATTGGATGCACAAGATTGGTTAAAAACCCTAATTGGATTAGAATAAGCCTATGGAGGACGAAAATGACCTAAATGTTCAACCAATGACACAAAATGACACAAAATCACATATTGGGTGCACAAGATTGGTTAAGAACCCTAATTGGATTAGAATAACCCTAGGGAGGACGATAATGACCTAAATGTTCAACCAATGACACAAAATGACACAAAATCACATATTGGATGCACAAGATTGGTTAAAAAACCTAATTGGATTAGAATAAGCCTAGGGAGGATAAAAATGACCTAAATGTTCAACCAATGACACATAATCACATATTGGATGCACAAGATTGGTTAAAAACCCTAATTGGATTAGAATAAGCCTAGGAAGGACGAAAATGAGCTAAATGTTCAACCAATGACACAAAACGACACAAAATCACATATTGGATGCACAAGTTTGGTTAAAAACCCTAATTGGATTAGAATAAGCCTGGGGAGGACGAAAATGTCCTCAATGTTCAACCAATGACACAAAATCACATATTGGATGCACAAGATTGGTTAAAAACCCTAATTGGATTAGAATACGCCTAGGGAGGACGAAAATGACCTAAATGTTCAACTAATGACACATAATGACACAAAATCACATATTGGATGCA
>JBBPBQ010000008.1:5124602-5155064 GCA_037974755.1 Cicer yamashitae | reverse complement strand
ACAAAATGACACAAAATCACATATTGGATGCACAAGATTGGTTAAAAACCCTAATTGGATTAGAATAAGCCTAGGGAGGACGAGAATGACCTAAATGTTCAACCAATGACACAAAATGACACAAAATCACATATTGGATGCACAAGATTGGTTGAAAACCCTAATTGGATTAGAATAAGCCTAGGGAGGACGAAAACGACCTAAATGTTCAACTAATGACACAAAATCACATATTGGATGCACAAGATTAGTTAAAAACCCAAATTGGATTAGAATAAGCCTAGGGAGGACGAAAATGACCTAAATGTTCAACCAATGACACAAAATCACATATTGGATGCACAAGATTGGTTAAAAACCCTAATTGGATTAGAATAAGCCTAGGGAGGATGAAAATGACGTAAATGTTCAACCAATGACACAAAATCAGATATTGGATGCACAAGATTGGTTAAAAACCCTAATTGGATTAGAATAAGCCTAGGGAGGACGAGAATGACCTAAATGTTCAACCAATGACACAAAATCACATATTGGATGCACAAGATTGGTTCAAAACCCTAATTAGATTAGAATAAGCCTAGGGAGGACAAAAATGACCTAAATGTTCAACCAATGACACAAAATGACACAAAATCACATATTGGATGCACAAGATTGGTTAAAAACCCTAATTGGATTAGAATAAGCCTAAGGAGGACGAAAATGACCTAAATGTTCAACCAATGACACAAAATGACACAAAATCACATATTGGATGCACAAGATTGGTTAAAAACCCTAATTGGATTATAATAAGCCTAGGGAGGACGAAAATGACCTAAATGTTCAACCAATGACACAAAATGACACAAAATCACATATTGGAAGCACAAGATTGGTTAAACACCCTAATTGGATTAGAATAAGCCTAGGGAGGACCAAAATGACCTAAATGTTCAACCAATGACACAAAATGACCCAAAATCACATATTGGATGCACAGGATTGGTTAAAAACCCTAATTGGATTAGAATAAGCCTAGGGAGGACGAAAATGACCTAAATGTTCAACCAATGACACAAAATGACACAAAATCACATATTGGATGCACAAGATTGGTTAAAAACCCTAATTGGATTAGAATAAGCCTATGGAGGACGAAAATGACCTAAATGTTCAACCAATGACACAAAAGGACAAAAAATCAGATATTGGATGCACAAGATTGGTTAAAAATCCTAATTGGATTAGAATAAGCCTTGGGAGGAAGAAAATGACCTAAATGTTCAACCAATGACACAAAATCACATATTGGATGCACAAGATTGGTTAAAAATCCTAATTGGATTAGAATAAGCCTAGGGAGGATGAAAATGACCTAAATTTTAAACGAATGACACAAAATCACATACTGGGTGCACAAGATTGGTTAAAAACCCTAATTGGATTAGAATAAGCCTAGGGAGGACGAAAATGACCTAAATGTTCTACCAATGACACAAAATGACACAAAATCACATATTGGATGCACAAGATTGGTTAAAAACCCTAATTGGATTAGAATAAGCCTAGGGAGGACGAAAATGACCTAAATGTTCAACCAATGACACAAAATGATACAAAATTACATATTGGATGCACAAGATTGGTTAAAAACCCTAATTGGATTAGAATAAGCCTAGGGAGGACGAAATTGACCTAAATGTTCAACCAATGACACAAAATCACATATTGGATGCACAAGATTGGTTAAAAACCCTAATTGGATTAGAATAAGCCTACGGAGGACGAAAATGACCTAAATGTTCAACCAATGACACAAAATCACATATTGGATGCACAAGATAGCTTAAAAACCCTAATTGGATTAGAATAAGCCTTGGAAGGACGAAAATGACCTAAATGTTCAACCAATGACACAAAATGACACAAAATCACATATTGGATGCACGAGGTTGGTTAAAAACGCTAATTGGATTAGAATAAGCCTAGGGAGTACGAAAATGACCTAAATTTTCATCAAATGACACAAAATGACACAAAATCACATATTGGATGCACAAGATTGGTTAAAAATCCTAATTGGATTAGAATAAGCCTAGGGAGGACGAAAATGAGCTAAATGTTCAACCAATGACACAAAATCACATATTGGATGCACAAGATTGGTTAAAAACCCTAATTGGATTAAAATAAGTCTAGGGAGGACGAAATTGACCTAAATGTTCAACCAATGACACAAAATCACATATTGGATGCACAAGATTGGTTAAAAACCCTATTTGGATTAGAATAAGCCTAAGGAGGACGAAAATGACCTAAATGTTCAACCAATGACACAAAATCACATATTGGATGCACAAGATTGGTTAAAAACCCTAATTGGATTAGAATAAGCCTAGGGAGGACGAAAATGACCTAAATGTTCAACCAATGACACAAAATGACACAAAATCGCATATTGGATGCACAAGATTGGTTAAAAACACTAATTGGATTAGAATAAGCCTAGGGAGGACGAAAATGACCTAAATGTTCAACCAATGACTCAAAATCACACAAAATCACATATTGGATGCACAAGTTTGGTTAAAAACCATAATTGGATTAGAATAAGCCTAGGGAGGACGAAAATGACCTAAATGTTCAACCAACGACACAAAATCACATATTGGATGCACAAGATTAGTTAAAAACCCTAATCGGATTAGAATAATCCTAGGGAGGACGAAAATGACCTAAATGTTCAACCAATGACACAAAATGACACAAAATCACATATTGGATGCACAAGTTTGGTTAAAAACCCTAATTGGATTAGAATAAGCCTAGGGAGGACGAAAATGACCTCAATGTTCAACCAATGACACAAAATGACAAAAAATCACATATTGGATGCACAAGATTGGTTAAAAACCCTAATTGGATTAGAATAAGCCTAGGGAGGACGAAAATGACCTAAATGTTCAACCTATGACAGAAAATCACATATTGGATGCACAAGATTGGTTAAAAACTCTAATTGGATTAGAATAAGCCTAGGGAGCACAAAAATGACCTAAATGTTCAACCAATGACACAAAATGACACAAAATCACATATTGGATGCACAAGATTGGTTAAAAACCCTAATTGGATTAGAATAAGCCTATGGAGGACGAAAATGACCTAAATGTTCAACCAATGACACAAAATGACACAAAATCACATATTGGGTGCACAATATTGGTTAAAAACCCTAATTGGATTAGAATAAGCCTAAGGAGGACGAAAATGACCTAAATGTTCAACCAATGACACAAAATCACATATTGGATGCACAAGATTGGTTAAAAACCCTAATTGGATTAGAATAAGCCTAGGGAGGACGAATATGACCTAAATGTTCAACCAATGACACAAAATCACATATTGGATGCAAAAGATTGGTTAAAAACCCTAATTGGATTAGAATAAGCCTAGGGAGGACGAAAATGACCTAAATGTTCAACCAATGACACAAAATGACACAAAATCACATATTGGGTGCACAATATTGGTTAAAAACCCTAATTGGATTAGAATAACCCTAGGGAGGACGAAAATGACCTAAATGTTCAACCAATGACACAAAATGACACAAAATCACATATTGGATGCACAAGATTGGTTAAAAACCCTAATTGGATTAAAATAAGCCTAGGGAGGACGAAAATGACCTAAATGTTCAACCAATGACACAAAATGACACAATCACATATTGGATGCACAAGATTGGTGAAAAAACCTAATTGGATTAGAATAAGCCTAGGGAGGATAAAAATGACCTAAATGTTCAACCAATGACACATAATCACATATTGGATGCACAAGATTGGTTAAAAACCCTAATTGGATTAGAATAAGCCTAGGAAGGACGAAAATGACCTAAATGTTCAACCAATGACACAAAATGACACAAAATCACATATTGGATGCACAAGTTTGGTTAAAAACCCTAATTGGATTAGAATAAGCCTATGGAGGACGAAAATGACCTAAATGTTCAACCAATGACACAAAATGACACAAAATCACATATTGGGTGCACAATATTGGTTAAAAACCCTAATTGGATTAGAATAACCCTAGGGAGGACGAAAATGACCTAATTGTTCAACCAATGACACAAAATGACACAAAATCACATATTGGATGCACAAGATTGGTTAAAAAACCTAATTGGATTAGAATAAGCCTAGGGAGGATAAAAATGACCTAAATGTTCAACCAATGACACATAATCACATATTGGATGCACAAGATTGGTTAAAAACCCTAATTGGATTAGAATAAGCCTAGGAAGGACGAAAATGACCTAAATGTTCAACCAATGACACAAAATGACACAAAATCACATATTGGATGCACAAGATTGGTTAAAAACCCTAATTGGATTAGAATAAGCCTATGGAGGACGAAAATGACCTAAATGTTCAACCAATGACACAAAATGACACAAAATCACATATTGGGTGCACAATATTGGTTAAAAACCCTAATTGGATTAGAATAACCCTAGGGAGGACGAAAATGACCTAAATGTTCAACCAATGACACAAAATGACACAAAATCACATATTGGATGCACAAGATTGGTTAAAAACCCTAATTGGATTAAAATAAGCCTAGGGAGGACGAAAATGACCTAAATGTTCAACCAATGACACAAAATGACACAATCACATATTGGATGCACAAGATTGGTGAAAAAACCTAATTGGATTAGAATAAGCCTAGGGAGGATAAAAATGACCTAAATGTTCAACCAATGACACATAATCACATATTGGATGCACAAGATTGGTTAAAAACCCTAATTGGATTAGAATAAGCCTAGGAAGGACGAAAATGACCTAAATGTTCAACCAATGACACAAAATGACACAAAATCACATATTGGATGCACAAGTTTGGTTAAAAACCCTAATTGGATTAGAATAAGCCTAGGGAGGACGAAAATGACCTCAATGTTCAACCAATGACACAAAATGACAAAAAATCACATATTGGATGCACAAGATTGGTTAAAAACCCTAATTGGATTAGAATAAGCCTAGGGAGGACGAAAATGACCTAAATGTTCAACCTATGACAGAAAATCACATATTGGATGCACAAGATTGGTTAAAAACTCTAATTGGATTAGAATAAGCCTAGGGAGGACGAAAATGACCTAAATGTTCATCCAATGACACAAAATGACACAAAATCACATATTGGATGCACAAGATAGGTTAAAACCCCTAATTGGATTAGAATAAGCCTAAGGAGGATGAAATTGACCTAAATGTTCAACCAATGACACAAAATCACATATTGGATGCACAAGATTGGTTAAAAACCCTAATTGGATTAGAATAAGCCTAAGGAGGACGAAAGTGACCTAAATGTTCAACCAATGACACAAAGTCACATATTGGATGCACAAGATTGGTTAAAAACTCTAATTGGATGAGAATAAGCCTAGGGAGGACGAAAATGACCTAAATGTTCAACCAATGACGCAAAATGACAAAAAATCACATATTGGATGCACAAGATTGGTTAAAAACCCTATTTGGATTAGAATAAGCCTAGGAAGGACGAAAATGACCTAAATGTTCAACCAATGACACAAAATGACACAAAATCACATATTGGATGCACAAGATTGGTTAAAAACCCTAATTGGATTAGAATAAGCCTAGGGAGGACGCGAATGACCTAAATGTTCAACCAATGACACAAAATCACATATTGGATGCACAAGATTGGTTAAAAACCCTAATTGGATTATAATAAGCCTAGGGAGGACGAAAATGACCTAAATGTTCAACCAATGACACAAAATGACACAAAATCACATATTGGATGCACAAGATTGGTTAAAAACCCTAATATGATTAGAATAAGCCTAGGGAGGACGATAATGACCTAAATGTTCAACCAATGACACAAAATGACACAAAATCACATATTTGATGCACAAGATTGGTTAAAAACCCTAATTGGATTAGAATAAGCCTAGGGAGGACGAAAATGACCTAAATGTTCAACCAATAACACAAAATGACACAAAATCACATATTGAATGCACAAGATTGGTTAAAAACCCTAATTGGATTAGAATAAGCCTAGGGAGGACGAAAATGACCTAAATGTTCAACCAATGACACAATCACATATTGGATGCACAAGATTGGTTAAAAACGCTAATTGGATTAGAATAAGCCTAGGGAGGAAGAAAATGACCTAAATGTTCAACCAATGACACAAAATGACACAAAATCACATATTGGATGCACAAGATTGGTTAAAAACCCTAATTGGATTAGAATAAGCCTAGGGAGGACGAAGATGACCTAAACGTTCAACCAATGACACAAATGACACAAAATGACACAAAATCACATATTGGATGCACAAGATTGGTTAAAAACCCTAATTGGATAAGAATAAGGTTAGGGAGGACGAAAATGAAATAATGTTCAACCAATGACACAAAATAGCACAAAATCACATATTGGATGCACAAGATTGGTTAAAAACCCTAATTGGATTAGAATAAGCCTAGGGAGGACGAAAATTACCTAAATGTTCAACCAATCACAAAAAATGACACAAAATCACATATTGGATGCACAAGATTGGTTAAAAACCCTAATTGGATTAGAATAAGCCTAGGGAGGACGAAGATGACCTAAACGTTCAACCAAATACACAAAATCACATATTTGATGCACAAGATTGGTTAAAAACCCTAATTGGATTAGAATAAGCCTAGGGAGGACGAAAATGACCTAAATGTTCAACCAATGACACAAAATGACACAAAATCACATATTGGATGCACAAGATTGGTTAAAAATACTAATTGGATTAGAATAAGCCTAGGGAGGATGAAAATGACCTAAATGTTCAACCAATGACACAAAATCACATATTGGATGCACAAGATTGGTTAAAAACCCTAATTGGATTAGAATAAGCCTAGGGAGGACGAAAATGACCTAAATGTTCAACCAATGACACAAAATGATACGAAATCACATATTGGATGCACAAGATTGGTTGAAAACCCTAATTGGATTAGAATAAGCCTAGGGAGGACGAAAATGACCTAAATGTTCAACCAATGACACAAAATCACATATTGGATGCACAAGATTGGTTAAAAACCCTAATTGGATTAGAATAAGCCTAGGGAGGACGAAAATAACCTAAATGTTCAACCAATGACACAAAATGACTCAAAATCACGTAATGGATTCACAAGATTGGTTGAAAACCGTAATTGGATTAGAACAAGCCTAGGGAGGATGAAAATGACCTAAATGTTCAACCAATGACACAAAATCACATATTGGATGCACAAGATTGGTTAAAAACCCTAATTGGATTAGAATAAGCCTAGGGAGGACGAAAATGACCTAAATGTTCAACCAATGACACAAAATGACACAAAATCATATATTGGATGCACAAGATTGGTTAAAAACCCTAATTGGATTAGAATAAGCCTAAGGAGGACGAAAATGACCTAAATGTTCAACCAATGACACAAAATCACATATTGGATGCACAAGATTGGTTAAAAACCCTAATTGGATTAGAATAAGCCTAGGGAGGACGAAAATGACCTAAATGTTCAACCAATGACACAAAATGACACAAAATCACAAATTGGATGCACAACATTGGTTAAAAACCCTAATTGGATTAGAATAAGCCTAAGGAGGACGAAAATGACCTAAATGTTCAACCAATGACACAAAATCACATATTGGATGCACAAGATTGGTTAAAAACCCTATTTGGATTAGAATAAGCCTAGGAAGGACGAAAATGACCTAAATGTTCAACCAATGACACAAAATGACACAAAATCACATATTGGATGCACAAGATTGGTTAAAAACCCTAATTGGATTAGAATAAGCCTAGGGAGGACGCGAATGACCTAAATGTTCAACCAATGACACAAAATGACACAAAATCACATATTGGATGCACAAGATTGGTTAAAAACCCTAATTGGATTATAATAAGCCTAGGGAGGACGAAAATGACCTAAATGTTCAACCAATGACACAAAATGACACAAAATCACAAATTGGATGCACAACATTGGTTAAAAACCCTAATTGGATTAGAATAAGCCTAAGGAGGACGAAAATGACCTAAATGTTCAACCAATGACACAAAATCACATATTGGATGCACAAGATTGGTTAAAAACCATAATTGGATTAGAATAAGCCTAGGGAGGACGAAAATGACCTAAATGTTCGACCAATGACACAAAGTCACACATTGGATGCACAAGATTGGTTAAGAACCCTAATGAGATTAGAATAAGCCTAGGGAGGACGAAAATGACCTAAATGTTCAACCAATGACACAAAATGACACAAAATCACATATTGGATGCACAAGATTGGTTAAAAACCCTAATTGGATTAGAATAAGCCTAGGTAGGACGAAAATGACCTAAATGTTCAACCAATGACACAAAATCACATATTGGATGCACAAGATTGGTTAAAAACCCTAATTGGATGAGAATAAGCCTAAGGAGGACGAAAATGACCTAAATGTTCAACCAATGACACAAAATCACAAATTGGATGCACAAGATTAGTTAAAAACCCTAATTGGATAGAATAAGCCTAGGAAGGACGAAAATGACCTAAATGTTCAACCAATGACACAAAATGACACAAAATCACATATTGGATGCACAAGATTGGTTAAAAACCCTAATTGGATTAGAATAAGCCTAGGGAGGACGAAAATGACCTAAATGTTCAACCAATGACACACAATCACATATTGGATGCACAAGATTGGTTAAAAACCCTAATTGGATTAGAATAAGCCTAGGGAGGACGAAAATAACCTAAATGTTCAACCAATGACACAAAATGACTCAAAATCACATATTGGATGCACAAGATTGGTTGAAAACCGTAATTGGATTTGAACAAGCCTAGGGAGGATGAAAATGACCTAAATGTTCAACCAATGACACAAAATCACATATTGGATGCACAAGATTGGTTAAAAACCCTAATTGGATTAGAATAAGCCTAGGGAGGACGAAAATGACCTAAATGTTCAACCAATGACACAAAATGACACAAAATCACATATTGGATGCACAAGATTGGTTAAAAACCCTAATTGGATTAGAATATGCCTAGGGAGGACCAAAATGACCTAAATGTTCAACCAATGACACATAATGACACAAAATCACATATTGGATGCACAAGATTGGTTAAAAACCCTAATTGGATTAGAATAAGCCTAGGGAGGACGAAAATGACCTAAATGTTCAACCAATGACACAAAATGACACAAAATCACATATTGGATGCACAAGATTGGTTAAAAACCCTAATTGGATTAGAATAAGCCTAGGGGAAAATGACCTAAATGTTAAACCAATGACACAAAATCACATATTGGATGCACAAGATTGGTTAAACACCCTAATTGGATTAGAATAAGCCTAGGGAGGACGAAAATGACCTAAATATTCAACCAATGACACAAAATCACATATTGGATGCATAAGATTGGTTAAAAACCCTAATTGGATTAGAATAAGCCTAAGGAGGACGAAAATGACCTAAATGTTCAACCAATGACACAAAATCACATATTGGATGCACAAGATTGGTTAAAAACCCTAATTGGATTAGAATAAGCCTAGGGAGGACGAAAATGACCTAAATGTTCGACCAATGACACAAAGTCACACATTGGATGCACAAGATTGGTTAAGAACCCTAATGAGATTAGAATAAGCCTAGGGAGGATGAAAATGACCTAAATGTTCAACCAATGACACAAAATGACACAAAATCACATATTGGATGCACAAGATTGGTTAAAAACCCTAATTGGATTAGAATAAGCCTATGGAGGACGAAAATGACCTAAATGTTCAACCAATGACACAAAATGACACAAAATCACATATTGGGTGCACAATATTGGTTAAAAACCCTAATTGGATTAGAATAACCCTAGGGAGGACGAAAATGACCTAAATGTTCAACCAATGACACAAAATGACACAAAATCACATATTGGATGCACAAGATTGGTTAAAAACCCTAATTGGATTAAAATAAGCCTAGGGAGGACGAAAATGACCTAAATGTTCAACCAATGACACAAAATGACACAATCACATATTGGATGCACAAGATTGGTGAAAAAACCTAATTGGATTAGAATAAGCCTAGGGAGGATAAAAATGACCTAAATGTTCAACCAATGACACATAATCACATATTGGATGCACAAGATTGGTTAAAAACCCTAATTGGATTAGAATAAGCCTAGGAAGGACGAAAATGACCTAAATGTTCAACCAATGACACAAAATGACACAAAATCACATATTGGATGCACAAGTTTGGTTAAAAACCCTAATTGGATTAGAATAAGCCTAGGGAGGACGAAAATGACCTAAATGTTCAACCTATGACAGAAAATCACATATTGGATGCACAAGATTGGTTAAAAACTCTAATTGGATTAGAATAAGCTTAGGGAGGACGAAAATGACCTAAATGTTCAACCAATGACACAAAATCACATATTGGATGCACAAGATAGGTTAAAACCCCTAATTGGATTAGAATAAGCCTAAGGAGGATGAAATTGACCTAAATGTTCAACCAATGACACAAAATCACATGTTGGATGCACAAGATTGGTTAAAAACCCTAATTGGATTAGAATAAGCCTAAGGAGGACGAAAGTGACCTAAATGTTCAACCAATGACACAAAGTCACATATTGGATGCACAAGATTGGTTAAAAACTCTAATTGGATGAGAATAAGCCTAGGGAGGACGAAAATGACCTAAATGTTCAACCAATGACGCAAAATGACAAAAAATCACATATTGGATGCACAAGATTGGTTAAAAACCCTATTTGGATTAGAATAAGCCTAGGAAGGACGAAAATGACCTAAATGTTCAACCAATGACACAAAATGACACAAAATCACATATTGGATGCACAAGATTGGTTAAAAACCCTAATTGGATTATAATAAGCCTAGGGAGGACGAAAATGACCTAAATGTTAAACCAATGACACAAAATGACACAAAATCACAAATTGGATGCACAACATTGGTTAAAAACCCTAATTGGATTAGAATAAGCCTAAGGAGGACGAAAATGACCTAAATGTTCAACCAATGACACAAAATCACATATTGGATGCACAAGATTGGTTAAAAACCCTAATTGGATTAGAATAAGCATAGGGAGGACGAAAATGACCTAAATGTTCAACCAATGACACAAAATTACACAAAATCACATATTGGATGCACAAGATTGGTTAAAAACCCTAATTGGATTAGAATAAGCCTAGGGAGGACGAAAATGACCTAAATGTTCAACCAATGACACAAAATCACATATTGGATGCACAAGATTGGTTAAAAACCCTAATTGGATTTGAATAACCCTAGGGAGGACGAAAATGACCTAAATGTTCAACCAATGACACAAAATGACACAAAATCACATATTGGATGCACAAGATTGGTTAAAAACCCTAATTGGATTAGAATAAGCCTAGGGAGGACAAAAATGACCTAAATGTTCAACCAATGACACAAAATGACACAAAATCACATATTGGATGCACAAGATTGGTTAAAAACCCTAATTGGATTAAAATAAGCCTAGGGAGGCAAAAATAACCTAAATGTTCAACCAATGACACAAAATGACACAAAATCACATATTGGATGCACAAGATTGGTTAAAAACCCTAATTGGATTAGAATAAGCCTAGGGAGGACGAAAATGACCTAAATGTTCAACCAATGACACAAAATGACACAAAATCACATATTGGATGCACAAGATTGGCTAAAAACCCTAATTGGATTAGAATAAGCCTATGGAGGACGAAAATGACCTAAATGTTCAACCAATGACACAAAATGACATATTGGGTGCAAAAGATTGGTTAAAAACCCTAACTGGATTGGAATAAGCCTAGGGAAGACGAAAATGACCTAAATGTTCAACCAATGACACAAAATCACATATTGGATGCACAAGATTGGTTAAAAACCCTAATTGGATTAGAATAAGCCTAGGGAGGACGAAAATGACCTAAATGTTCAACCAATGACACAAAATCACATATTGGATGCACAAGATTGGTTAAAAACCCTAATTGGATTAGAATAAGCCTATGGAGGATGAAAATGAACTAAATGTTCAACCAATGACACAAAATCACATATTGGATGCACAAGATTGGTTAAAAACCCTAATTGGATTAGAATAAGCCTAGGGAGGACAAAAATGACCTAAATGTTCAACCAATCACACAAAATGACACAAAATCACATATTGGATGCACAAGATTGGATAAAAACCCTAATTGGATTAGAATAAGCCTAGGGAGGACGAAAATGACCTAAATGTTCAACCAATGACACAAAATCACATATTGGATGCACAAGATTGGTTAAAAACCCTAATTGGATTAGAATAAGCCTAGGGAGGACTTCAATGACCAAAATGTTCAACCAATGACACAAAATCACATATTGGATGCACAAGATTGGTTAAAAACCCTAATTGGATTAGAATAAGCCTAGGGAGGACGAAAATGACCTAAATGTTCAACCAATGACACAAAATCACATATTGGATGCACAAGATTGGTTAAAAATCGTAATTGTATTCGAATAAGCCTAGGGAGGACGAAAATGACCTAAATGTTCAACCAATGACACAAAATCACATATTGGATGCACAAGATTGGTTAAAAACCCTAATTGGATTAGAATAAGCCTAGGGAGGACGAAAATGACCTAAATGTTCAACCAATGACACAAAATCACATATTGGATGCACAAGATTGGTTAAAAACCCTAATTGGATTAGAATAAGCCTAGGTAAGACGAAAATGACCTAAATGTTCAACCAATGACACAAAATCACATATTGGATGCACAAGATTGGTTAAAAACCCAAATTGGATTAGAATAAGCCGTGGGAGGAAGAAAATGACCTAAATGTTCAACCAATGACACAAAATGACACAAAATCACATATTGGTTGCACAAGATTGGTTAAAAACCCTAATTGGACTAGAATAAGCCTAGGGAGGACGAAAATGACCTAAATGTTCAACCAATGACACAAAATGACACAAAATCACATATTGGATGCACAAGATTGGTTAAAAACCCTAATTGGATTAGAATAAGCCTAGGGAGGACGAAAATGACCTAAATGTTCAACCAATGACACAAAATCACATATTGGATGCACAAGATTAGTTAAAAACCCTAATTTGATTAGAATAAGCCTAAGGAGGACGAAAATGACCTAAATGTTCAACCAATGACACAAAATCACATATTGGATGCACAAGATTGGTTAAAAACCCTAATTGGATTAGAATAAGCCTAGGGAGGACGAAAATGACCTAAATGTTCAACCAATGACACAAAATCACATGTTGGATGCACAAGATTGGTTAAAAACCCTAATTGGATTAGAATTAGCCTAGGGAGGACGAAAATGACCTAAATGTTCAACCAATGACACAAAATGACACAAAATCATATATTGGATGCACAAGATTGGTTAAAAACCCTAATTGGATTAGAATAAGCCTAGGGAGGACGAAAATGACCTAAATGTTCAACCAATGACACAAAATCACATATTGGATGCACAAGATTGGTTAAAAACCCTAATTGGATTAGAATAAGCCTAGGGAGGACCAAAATGACCTAACTGTTCAACCAATGACACAAAATGCACAAAATCACATATTGGATGCACAAGATTGGTTAAAAACCCTAATTGGATTAGAATAAGCCTAGGGAGGACGAAAATGACCTAAATGTTCAACCAATGACACAAAATCACATATTGGATGCACAAGATTGGTTAAAAACCCTAATTGGATTAGAATAAGCCTAGGGAGGACGAAAATGACCTAAATGTTCAACCAATGACACAAAATCACATATTGGATGCACAAGATTGGTTAAAAACCCTAATTGGATTAGAATAAGCCTAGGGAGGACGAAATTGACCTAAAAGTTCAACCAATGACACAAAATCACATATTGGATGCACAAGATTGGTTAAAAACCCTAATTGGATTAGAATAAGCCTAGGGAGGACGAAAATGACCTAAATGATCAACCAATAACACAAAATGACACAAAATCACATATTGGATGCACATGATTGGTTAAAAACCATAATTGGATTAGAATAAGTCTAGGGAGGACGAAAATGACCTAAATGTTCAACCAATGACACAAAATGACACAAAATCACATATTGGATGCACAAGATTGGTTAAAAACCCTAATTGGATTAGAATAAGCCTAGGGAGGACGAAAATGACCTAAATGTTCAACCAATGACACAAAATCACATATTGGATGCACAAGATTGGTTAAAAACCCTAATTGGATTAGAATAAGCCTTGGGAGAACGAAAATGACCAAAATGTTCAACGAATGACACAAAATCACATATTGGATGCACAAGATTGGTTAAAAATCCTATTTGGATTAGAATAAGCCTTGGGAGGACGAAAATGACCTAAATGTTCAACCAATGACACAAAATGACAAAAAATCACATATTGGATGCACAAGATTGGTTAAAAACCCTAATTGGATTAGAATAAGCCTAGGGAGGACGAAAATGACCTAAATGTTCAACCTATGACAGAAAATCACATATTGGATGCACAAGATTGGTTAAAAACTCTAATTGGATTAGAATAAGCCTAGGGAGCACAAAAATGACCTAAATGTTCAACCAATGACACAAAATGACACAAAATCACATATTGGATGCACAAGATTGGTTAAAAACCCTAATTGGATTAGAATAAGCCTATGGAGGACGAAAATGACCTAAATGTTCAACCAATGACACAAAATGACACAAAATCACATATTGGGTGCACAATATTGGTTAAAAACCCTAATTGGATTAGAATAACCCTAGGGAGGACGAAAATGACCTAAATGTTCAACCAATGACACAAAATGACACAAAATCACATATTGGATGCACAAGATTGGTTAAAAACCCTAATTGGATTAAAATAAGCCTAGGGAGGACGAAAATGACCTAAATGTTCAACCAATGACACAAAATGACACAATCACATATTGGATGCACAAGATTGGTGAAAAAACCTAATTGGATTAGAATAAGCCTAGGGAGGATAAAAATGACCTAAATGTTCAACCAATGACACATAATCACATATTGGATGCACAAGATTGGTTAAAAACCCTAATTGGATTAGAATAAGCCTAGGAAGGACGAAAATGACCTAAATGTTCAACCAATGACACAAAATGACACAAAATCACATATTGGATGCACAAGTTTGGTTAAAAACCCTAATTGGATTAGAATAAGCCTAGGGAGGACGAAAATGACCTCAATGTTCAACCAATGACACAAAATGACAAAAAATCACATATTGGATGCACAAGATTGGTTAAAAACCCTAATTGGATTAGAATAAGCCTAGGGAGGACGAAAATGACCTAAATGTTGAACCAATGACAGAAAATCACATATTGGATGCACAAGATTGGTTAAAAACTCTAATTGGATTAGAATAAGCCTAGGGAGGACGAAAATGACCTAAATGTTCAACCAATGACACAAAATGACACAAAATCACATATTGGATGCACAAGATAGGTTAAAACCCCTAATTGGATTAGAATAAGCCTAAGGAGGATGAAATTGATCTAAATGTTCAACCAATGACACAAAATCACATATTGGATGCACAAGATTGGTTAAAAACCCTAATTGGATTAGAATAAGCCTAAGGAGGACGAAAGTGACTTAAATGTTCAACCAATGACACAAAGTCACATATTGGATGCACAAGATTGGTTAAAAACTCTAATTGGATGAGAATAAGCCTAGGGAGGACGAAAATGACCTAAATGTTCAACCAATGACGCAAAATGACAAAAAATCACATATTGGATGCACAAGATTGGTTAAAAACCCTATTTGGATTAGAATAAGCCTAGGAAGGACGAAAATGACCTAAATGTTCAACCAATGACACAAAATGACACAAAATCACATATTGGATGCACAAGATTGGTTAAAAACCCTAATTGGATTATAATAAGCCTAGGGAGGACGAAAATGACCTAAATGTTAAACCAATGACACAAAATGACACAAAATCACAAATTGGATGCACAACATTGGTTAAAAACCCTAATTGGATTAGAATAAGCCTAAGGAGGACGAAAATGACCTAAATGTTCAACCAATGACACAAAATCACATATTGGATGCACAAGATTGGTTAAAAACCCTAATTGGATTAGAATAAGCATAGGGAGGACGAAAATGACCTAAATGTTCAACCAATGACACAAAATTACACAAAATCACATATTGGATGCACAAGATTGGTTAAAAACCCTAATTGGATTAGAATAAGCCTAGGGAGGACGAAAATGACCTAAATGTTCAACCAATGACACAAAATCACATATTGGATGCACAAGATTGGTTAAAAACCCTAATTGGATTTGAATAACCCTAGGGAGGACGAAAATGACCTAAATGTTCAACCAATGACACAAAATGACACAAAATCACATATTGGATGCACAAGATTGGTTAAAAACCCTAATTGGATTAGAATAAGCCTAGGGAGGACGAAAATGACCTAAATGTTCAACCAATGACACAAAATCACATATTGGATGCACAAGATTGGTTAAAAACCCTAAGTGGATTAGAATAAGCCTACGGAGGACGAAAATGACCTAAATGTTCAACCAATGACACAAAATCACATATTGGATGCACAAGATTGGTTAAAAACCCTAATTGGATTAGAATAAGCCTAGGGAGGACGAAAATGACCTAAATGTTCAACCAATGACACAAAATCACATATTGGATGCACAAGATTGGTTAAAAACTCTAATTGGATTAGAATAAGCCTAGGGAGGACGAAAATGACCGATATGTTCAACCAATGACACAAAATGACACAAAATCACATATTGGATGCACAAGATTGGTTAAAAACCCTAATTGGATTAGAATAAGCCTAGGGAGGATGAAAATGACCTAAATGTTCAACCAATGACACAAAATGACACAAAATCACATATTGGATGCACAAGATTGGTTAAAAACCCTAAATAAATTAGAATAAGCCTAGGGAGGACGAAAATGACCCAAATGTTCAACCAATGACACAAAATGACATATTGGATTCACAAGATTGGTTAAAAACCCTAGTTGGATTAGAATAAGCCTAGGGAGGACGAAAATGACCTAAATGTTCAACCAATGACACAAAATGACACAAAATCACATATTGGATGCACAAGATTGGTTAAAAACCCTAATTGGATTAGAATAAGCCTAGGGAGGACGAAAATGACCTCAATGTTCAACCAATGACACAAAATGACAAAAAATCACATATTGGATGCACAAGATTGGTTAAAAACCCTAATTGGATTAGAATAAGCCTAGGGAGGACGAAAATGACCTAAATGTTCAACCTATGACAGAAAATCACATATTGGATGCACAAGATTGGTTAAAAACTCTAATTGGATTAGAATAAGCCTAGGGAGGACGAAAATGACCTAAATGTTCAACCAATGACACAAAATCACATATTGGATGCACAAGATAGGTTAAAACCCCTAATTGGATGAGAATAAGCCTAGGGAGGACGAAAATGACCTAAATGTTCAACCAATTACACAAAATGACAAAAAATCACATATTGGATGCACAAGATTGGTTAAAAACCGTAATTGGATTAGAATAAGCCTAGGGAGGACGAAAATGACCTAAATGTTCAACCAATGACACAAAATCACATATTGGATGCACAAGATTGGTTAAAAACCCTAAGTGGATTAGAGTAAGCCTAGGGAGGACGAAAATGACCTAAATTTTCAACCAATGACACAAAATCACATATTGGATGCACAAGATTGGTTAAAAACCCTAATTGGATTAGAATAAGCCTAGGGAGGATGAAAATGACCTAAATGTTCAACCAATGACACAAAATCACATATTGGATGCACAAGATTGGTTAAAAACCCTAATTGGATTAGAATAAGCCTAGGGAGGACGAAAATGACCTAAATGTTCAACCAAAGACACAAAATCACATATTGGACGCACAAGATTAGTTAAAAACCCTAATTGGATTAAAATAAGCCTAGGGAGGTCGAAAATAACCTAAATGTTCAACCAATGACACAAAATGACACAAAATCACATATTGGATGTACAAGATTGGGTAAAACCCCTAATTGGATTGGAATAAGCCTAGGAATGACGAAAATGACCTAAATGTTCAACCAATGACACAAAATCAGATATTGGATGCACAAGATTGGTTAAAAACCCTAATTGGATAAGAATAAGCCTAGGGAGGACGAAAATGACCTAAATGTTGAACCAATGACACAAAATCACATATTGGATGCACAAGATTGGTTAAAAACCCTAATTAGATTAGAATAAGCCTAGGGAGGACGAAAATGACCTAAATGTTCAACCAATGACACAAAATGACAAAAAATCACATATTGGATGCAGAAGATTTGTTAAAAACCCTAATTGGATTAGAATAAGCCTAGGGAGGACGAAAATGACCTAAATGTTCAACCAATGACACAAAATGACACAAAATCACATATTGGATGCACAAGATTGGTTAAAAACCCTAATTGGATTAGAATAAGCCTAGGGAGGACGAAAATGACCTAAATGTTCAACCAATGACACAAAATCACATATTGGATGCACAAGATTGGTTAAAAATCCTAATTGGATTAGAATAGACCTAGGGAGGACGCAAATGACCTAAATGTTCAACAAATGACACAAAATCACATATTGGATGCACAAGATTGGTTAAAAACCCTAATTGGATTAGAATAAGCCTAGGGAGGACGAAAATGACCTAAATGTTCAACCAATGACACAAAATGACAGAAAATCACATATTGGATGCACAAGAATTGTTAAAAACCCTAATTGGATTAGAATAAGCCTACGGAGGACGAAAATGACCT
Source organism: Cicer yamashitae (assembly GCA_037974755.1). Taxonomy (NCBI): domain Eukaryota; kingdom Viridiplantae; phylum Streptophyta; class Magnoliopsida; order Fabales; family Fabaceae; genus Cicer; species Cicer yamashitae. The sequence continues at coordinate 5,135,932 of JBBPBQ010000008.1, read as the reverse complement.
AAATGTTCAACAAATGACACAAAATGACACAAAATCACATATTGGATGCACAAGATTGGTTAAAAACCCTAATTGGATTAGAATAAGCCTAGGGAGGACAAAAATGACCTAAATATTCAACCAATGACACAAAATCACATATTGGATGCACAAGATTGGTTAAAAACCCTAATTGGATTAGAATAAGCCTAGGGAGGACGAAAATGACCTAAATGTTCAACCAATGACACAAAATCACATATTGGATGCACAAGATTGGTTAAAAACCCTAATTGGATTATAATAATCCTAGGGAGGACGAAAATGACCTAAATGTTCAACAAATGACACAAAATCACATATTGGATGCACAAGAATGGTTAAAAACCCTAATTGGATTAGAATAAGCCTAGGGAGGACAAAAATGACCTAAATATTCAACCAATGACACAAAATCACATATTGGATGCACAAGATTGGTTAAAAACCCTAATTGGATTAGAATAAGCCTAGGGAGGACGAAAATGACCTAAATGTTCAACCAATGACACAAAATCACATATTGGATGCACAAGATTGGTTAAAAACCCTAATTGGATTAGAATAAGCCTAGGGTGGACGAAAATGACCTAAATGTTCAACCAATGACGCAAAATGACACAAAATCACATATTGGATGCACAAGATTGGTTAAAAACCCTAATTGGATTAGAATAAGCCTAGGGAGGACGAAAATGACCTAAATGTTCAACCAATGACACAAAATCACATATTGGATGCACAAGATTGGTTAAAAACCCTAATTGGATTAGAATGAGCCTAGGGTGGACGAAAATGACCTAAATGTTCAACCAATGACACAAAATGACACATAATCACATATTGGATGCACAAGATTGGTTAAAAACCGTAATTGGATTAGAATAAGCCTAGGGAGGACGAAAATGACCTAAATGTTCAACCAATGACACAAAATCACATATTGGATGCACAAGATTGGTTAAAAACCCTAATTGGATTATAATAATCCTAGGGAGGACGAAAATGACCTAAATGTTCAACCAATGACACAAAATGACAGAAAATCACATATTGGATGCTCAAGATTGGTTTAAAACCCTAATTGGATTAGAATAAGCCTACGGAGGACGAAAATGACCTAAATGTTCAACAAATGACACAAAATGACACAAAATCACATATTGGATGCACAAGATTGGTTAAAAACCCTAATTGGATTAGAATAAGCCTAGGGAGGACGAAAATGACCTAAATGTTCAACCAATGACAGAAAATCACATATTGGATGCACAAGATTGGTTAAAAACCCTAATTGGATTAGAATAAGCCTAAGGAGGACGAAAATGACCTAAATGTTCAACCAATGACACAAAATGACACAAAATCACATATTGGATGCACAAGATTGGTTAAAAACCCTAATTGGATTAGAGTAAGCCTAGGGAGGACGAAAATGACCTAAATGTTCAACCAATGACACAAAATGACACAAAATCACATATTGGATGCACCAGATTGGTTAAAAACCCTAATTGGATTAAAATAAGCCTAGGGAGGACGAAAATGACCTAAATGTTCAACCAATGACACAAAATCACATATTGGATGCACAAGATTGGTTAAAAACCCTAATTGGATTAGAATAAGCCTAGGGAGGACGAAAATGACCTAAATGTTCAACCAATGACACAAAATCACATATTGGATGCACAAGATTGGTTAAAAACCCTAATTTGATTAGAGTAAGCCTGGGGAGGACGAAAATGACATAAATGTTCAACCAATGACACAAAATGACAGAAAATCACATATTGGATGCACAAGATTGGTTAAAAACCCTAATTGGATTAGAATAAGCCTAGGGAGGACGAAAATGACCTAAATGTTCAACCAATGACACAAAATCACATATTGGATGCACAAGATTGGTTAAAAACCCTAATTGGATTAGAATAAGCCTAGGGAGGACGAAAATGACCTAAATGTTCAACCAATGACACAAAATCACATATTGGATGCACAAGATTGATTAAAAACCCTATTTGGATTAGAATAAGCCTAGGGAGGACGAAAATGACCTAAATGTTCAATCAATGACACAAAATCACATACTGGATGCACAAGATTGGTTAAAAACCCTAATTGGATTAGAATAAGCCTAGGGAGGACGAAAATGACCTAAATGTTCAACCAATGACACAAAATGACACAAAATCACATATTGGATGCACAAGATTGGTTAAAAACCCTAATTGGATTAGTATAAGCCTAGGAAGGACGAAAATAATTTAAATGTTCAACCAATGACACAAAATGACACAAAATCACATATTAGACGCACAAGATTGGTTAAAAACCCTAATTGGATTAGAATAAGCCTAGGGAGGACGAAAATGACCTAAATGTTCAACCTATGACACAAAATCACATATTGGATGCACAAGATTGGTTAAAAACCCTAATTGGATGAGAATAAGCCTAGGGAGGACGAAAATGACCTAAATGTTCAACCAATTACACAAAATGACAAAAAATCACATATTGGATGCACAAGATTGGTTAAAAACCCTAATTGGATTAGAATAAGCCTAGGGAGGACGAAAATGACCTAAATGTTCAACCAATGACACAAAATCACATATTGGATGCACAAGATTGGTTAAAAACCCTAATTGGCTTAGAATAAGCCTAGGGAGGACGAAAATGACCTAAATGTTCAACCAATGACACAAAATCACATATTGGATGCACAAGATTGGTTAAAAACCCTAATTGGATTAGAATAAGCCTAGGGAGGACGAAAATGACCTAAATGTTCAACCAATGACACAAAATAACACAAAATCACATATTGGTTGCACAAGATTGGTTAAAAACCCTAATTGGATTAGAATAAGCCTAGGGAGGACGAAAATGACCTAAATGTTCAACCAATGACACAAAATCGCATATTGGATGCACAAGATTGGTTAAAAACCCTAATTGGATTAGAATAAGCCTAGGGAGGACGAAAATGACCTAAATGGTTAGCCAATGACACAAAATCACATATTGGATGCACATGATTGGTTAAAAACCCTAATTGAATTAGAGTAAGCCTAGGGAGGACGAAAATGACCTAAATGTTCAACCAATGACACAAAATCACATATTGGATGCACAAGATTGGTTAAAAACCCTAATTGGATTAGAATAAGCCTAGGGAGGACGAAAATGACCTAAATGTTCAACCAATGACACAAAATCACATATTGGATGCACAAGATTGGTTAAAAACCCTAATTGGATTGGAATAAACCTAAGGTGGACGAAAATGACCTAAATGTTCAACCAATGACACAAAACCACATATTGGATGCACAAGATTGGTTAAAAACCTTAATTGGATTAGAATAAGCGTAGGGAGGACGAAAATGACATAAATGTTCAACCAATGACATAAAATCACATATTGGATGCACAAGATTGGTTAAAAACCCTAATTGGATTAGAATAAGCCTAGGGAGGACGAAAATGACCTAAATGTTCAACCAATGATACAAAATCACATATTGGATGCACAAGATTGGTTAAAAACCCTAATTGGATTAGAATAAGCCTAGGGAGGACGAAAATGACCTAAATGTTCAACCAATGACACAAAACCACATATTGGATGTACAAGATTGGTTAAAAACCCTAGTTGGATTAGAATAAGCCTAGGGAGGACGAAAATGACCTAAATGTTCAACCAATGACAAAAAATCACATATTGGATGCACAAGATTGGTTAAAAACCCTAATTGGATTAGAATAAGCCTAGGGAGGACGAAAATGACCTAAATTTTCAACCAATGACACAAAATCACATATTGGATGCACAAGATTGGTTAAAAACCCTAATTGGATTAGAATAAGCCTAGGGAGGATGAAAATGACCTAAATGTTCAACCAATGACACAAAATCACATATTGGATGCACAAGATTGGTTAAAAACCCTAATTGGATTAGAATAAGCCTAGGGAGGACGAAAATAACCTAAATGTTCAACCAAAGACACAAAATCACATATTGGACGCACAAGATTAGTTAAAAACCCTAATTGGATTAAAATAAGCCTAGGGAGGACGAAAATAACCTAAATGTTCAACCAATGACACAATGACACAAAATCACATATTGGATGCACAAGATTGGTTAAAAACCCTAATTGGATTAGAATAAGCCTAGAAAGGACGAAAATAACCTAAATGTTTCACCAATGACACAAAATGACGCAAAATCACATATTGGATGCACAAGATTGGTTAAAAACCCTAATTGGATTTGAATAAGCCTAGGGAGGACGAAAATGACCTAAATGTTCCACCAATGACACAAAATGACACAAAATCACATATTGGACGCACAAGATTGGTTAAAAACCCTAATTGGATTAGAATAAGCCTAGGGAGGACGAAAATAACCTAAATGTTCAACCAATGACACAATGACACAAAATCACATATTGGATGCACAAGATTGGTTAAAAACCCTAATTGGATTAGAATAACCCTAGGGAGGTCGATAATGACCTAAATGTTCAACCAATGACACAAAATGACACAAAATCACATATTGGATGCACAAGATTGGTTAAAAACACTAATTGGATTAGAATAAGCCTAGGGAGGATGAAAATGACCTAAATGTTCAACCAATGACACAAAATCACATATTGGATGCACAAGATTGGTTAAAAACCCTAATTGGATTAGAATAAGCCTAGGGAGGACGAAAATGACCTAAATGTTCAACTGATGACACAAAATGACACAAAATCACATATTGGATGCACAAGATTGGTTAAAAACCCTAATTGGATTAGAATAAGCCTAGGGAGGACGAAAATGACCTAAATGTTCAACCAATGACACAAAATGACACAAAATCACATATTGGATGCAAAAGATTGGTTAAAAACCCTAATTGGATTTGAATAAGCCTAGGGAGGACGAAAATGACCTAAATGTTCAACCGATGACACAAAATGACACAAAATCACATATTGGATGCACAAGATTGGTTAAAAACCCTAATTGGATTAGAATAAGCCTAGGGAGGACGAAAATGACCTAAATGTTCAACCAATGACACAAAATGACACAAAATCACATATTGGATGCACAAGATTGTTTAAAATCCGTAATTGGATTAGAATAAGCCTACGGAGGATGAAAATGACCTAAATGTTCAACCAATGACACAAAATCACATATTGGATGCACAAGATTGGTTTAAGACCCTAATTGGATTAGAATAAGCCTAGGGAGGACGAAAATGACCTAAATGATCAACCAATGACACAAAATCAAATATTGGATGCACAAGATTGGTTAAAAACCCTAATTGGATTAGAATAAGCCTAGGGAGGACGAAAATGACCTAAATGTTCAACCGATGACACAAAATGACACAAAATCACATATTGGATGCACAAGATTGGTTAAAAACCCTAATAGGATTAGAATAAGCCTAGGGAGGACGAAAATGACCTAAATGTTCAACCAATGACACAAAATGACACAAAATCACATATTGGATGCACAAGATTGGTTAAAAACCGTAATTGGATTAGAATAAGCCTAGGGATGACGAAAATGACCTAAATGTTCAACCAATGACACAAAATCACTTATTATATGCACAAGATTGGTTAAAAACCCTAATTGGATTAGAATAAGCCTAGGGAGGACGAAAATGACCTAAATGTTCAACCAATGACACAAAACGACACATAATCACATATTGGATGCACAAGATTGGTTAAAAACCCTAATTGGATTAGAATAAGCCTAGGGAGGACGAAAATGACCTAAATGTTCAACCAATGACACAAAACGACACATAATCACATATTGGATGCACAAGATTGGTTAAAAACCCTAATTGGATTAGAATAAGCCTGTGGAGGACGAAAATGACCTAAATGTTCAACCAATGACACAAAATCACATATTGGACGCACAAGATTGGTTAAAAACGCTAATTGGATTAGAATAAGCCTAGGGAGGACGAAAATGACCTAAATTTTCAACCAATGACACCAAATCACATATTGGATGCACAAGATTGGTTAAAAACCCTAATTGGATTAGAATAAGCCTAGGGAGGACGAAAATGACCTAAATGTTCAACCAATGACACAAAATGACACAAAATCACATATTGGATGCACAAGATTGGTTAAAAACCCTAATTGGATTAGAATAAGCCTAGGGAGGACGAAAATGACCTCAATGTTCAACCAATGACACAAAATGACAAAAAATCACATATTGGATGCACAAGATTGGTTAAAAACCCTAATTGGATTAGAATAAGCCTAGGGAGGACGAAAATGACCTAAATGTTCAACCTATGACAGAAAATCACATATTGGATGCACAAGATTGGTTAAAAACTCTAATTGGATTAGAATAAGCCTAGGGAGCACAAAAATGACCTAAATGTTCAACCAATGACACAAAATGACACAAAATCACATATTGGATGCACAAGATTGGTTAAAAACCCTAATTGGATTAGAATAAGCCTATGGAGGACGAAAATGACCTAAATGTTCAACCAATGACACAAAATGACACAAAATCACATATTGGGTGCACAATATTGGTTAAAAACCCTAATTGGATTAGAATAACGCTAGGGAGGACGAAAATGACCTAAATGTTCAACCAATGACACAAAATGACACAAAATCACATATTGGATGCACAAGATTGGTTAAAAAACCTAATTGGATTAGAATTAGCCTAGGGAGGATAAAAATGACCTAAATGTTCAACCAATGACACATAATCACATATTGGATGCACAAGATTGGTTAAAAACCCTAATTGGATTAGAATAAGCCTAGGAAGGACGAAAATGACCTAAATGTTCAACCAATGACACAAAATGACACAAAATCACATATTGGATGCACAAGTTTGGTTAAAAACCCTAATTGGATTAGAATAAGCCTAGGGAGGACGAAAATGACCTCAATGTTCAACCAATGACACAAAATGACAAAAAATCACATATTGGATGCACAAGATTGGTTAAAAACCCTAATTGGATTAGAATAAGCCTAGGGAGGACGAAAATGACCTAAATGTTGAACCAATGACAGAAAATCACATATTGGATGCACAAGATTGGTTAAAAACTCTAATTGGATTAGAATAAGCCTAGGGAGGACGAAAATGACCTAAATGTTCAACCAATGACACAAAATGACACAAAATCACATATTGGATGCACAAGATAGGTTAAAACCCCTAATTGGATTAGAATAAGCCTAAGGAGGATGAAATTGACCTAAATGTTCAACCAATGACACAAAATCACATATTGGATGCACAAGTTTGGTTAAAAACCCTAATTGGATTAGAATAAGCCTAGGGAGGACGAAAATGACCTCAATGTTCAACCAATGACACAAAATCACATATTGGATGCACAAGATTGGTTAAAAACCCTAATTGGATTAGAATAAGCCTAGGGAGGACGAAAATGACCTAAATGTGCAACCAATAAAAAAAAATCACATATTGGATGCACAAGATTGGTTAAAAACCCTAATTGGATTAGAATAAGCCTAGGGAGGACGAAAATGACCTAAATGTTCAACCAATGACACAAAATGACACAAAATCACATATTGGATGCACAAGATTGGTTAAAAACCCTAATTGGATTAGTATAAGCCTAGGAAGGACGAAAATAATTTAAATGTTCAACCAATGACACAAAATGACACAAAATCACATATTAGACGCACAAGATTGGTTAAAAACCCTAATTGGATTAGAATAAGCCTAGGGAGGACGAAAATGACCTAAATGTTCAACCTATGACACAAAATCACATATTGGATGCACAAGATTGGTTAAAAACCCTAATTGGATGAGAATAAGCCTAGGGAGGACGAAAATGACCTAAATGTTCAACCAATTACACAAAATGACAAAAAATCACATATTGGATGCACAAGATTGGTTAAAAACCCTAATTGGATTAGAATAAGCCTAGGGAGGACGAAAATGACCTAAATGTTCAACCAATGACACAAAATCACATATTGGATGCACAAGATTGGTTAAAAACCCTAAGTGGATTAGAGTAAGCCTAGGGAGGACGAAAATGACCTAAATTTTCAACCAATGACACAAAATCACATATTGGATGCACAAGATTGGTTAAAAACCCTAATTGGATTAGAATAAGCCTAGGGAGGATGAAAATGACCTAAATGTTCAACCAATGACACAAAATCACATATTGGATGCACAAGATTGGTTAAAAACCCTAATTGGATTAGAATAAGCCTAGGGAGGACGAAAATGACCTAAATGTTCAACCAAAGACACAAAATCACATATTGGACGCACAAGATTAGTTAAAAACCCTAATTGGATTAAAATAAGCCTAGGGAGGTCGAAAATAACCTAAATGTTCAACCAATGACACAAAATGACACAAAATCACATATTGGATGTACAAGATTGGGTAAAACCCCTAATTGGATTGGAATAAGCCTAGGAATGACGAAAATGACCTAAATGTTCAACCAATGACACAAAATCAGATATTGGATGCACAAGATTGGTTAAAAACCCTAATTGTATTAGAATAAGCCTAGGGAGGACGCAAATAACCTAAATGTTCAACCAATAACACAAAATGACACAAAATCACATATTGGATGCACAAGATTGGTTAAAAACCCTAATTGGATTAGAATAAGCCTAGGGAGGACGAAAATGACCTAAATGTTCAACCAATGACACAAAATGACACAAAATCACATATTGGATGCACAAGATTGGTTAAAAACCCTAATTGGATTAGAATAAGCCTAGGAGGACGAAAATGAACTAAAAGTTTAGCCAATGACACAAAATGACACAAAATCACATATTGGATGCACAAGATTGGTTAAAAACCCTAATTGGATTAGAATAAGCCTAGGGAGGACGAAAATGACCTAAATGTTCAACCAATGACACAAAATCACATATTGGATGCACAAGATTGGTTAAAAACCCTAATTGGATTAGAATAAGCCTAGCAAGGACGAAAATGACCTAAATGTTCAACCAATGACACAAAATGACACAAAATCACATATTGGATGCACAAGATTGGTTAAAAACCCTAATTGGATTAGAATAAGCCTAGGGAGGACAAAAATGACCTAAATGTTCAACCAATGACACAAAATCACATATTGGATGCACAAGATTGGTTAAAAACCCTAATTGGATTAGAATAAGCCTAGGGAGGACGAAAATGACCTAAATGTTCAACCAATGACACAAAATGACACAAAATCACATATTGGATGCACAAGATTGGTTAAAAACCCTAATTGTTTTAGAATAAGCCTAGGGAGGACGAAATGACCTAAATGTTCAACCAATGACACAAAATGACACAAAATCACATATTGGATGCACAAGATTGGTTAAAAACCCTAATTGGATTAGAATAAGCCTAGGGAGGACGAAAATGACCTAAATGTTCAACCAATGACACAAAATGACACAAAATCACATATTGGATGCACAAGATTGGTTAAAAACCTTAATTGGATTAGAATAAGCCTAGGGAGGACGAATATGACCTAAATGTTCAACCAATGACACAAAATGACACAAAATCACATATTGGATGCACAAGATTGGTTAAAAACCCTAATTGGATTAGAATAAGCCTAGGGAGGACGAAAATGACCTAAATGTTCAACCAATGACACAAAATGACACAAAATCACATATTGGATGCACAATATTGGTTAAAAACCCTAATTGGATTAGAATAAGGCTAGGGAGGACGAAAATGACCTAAATGTTCAACCAATGGTACAAAATCACATATTGGATGCACAAGATTGGTTAAAAACCCTAATTGGATTAGAATAAGCCTAAGGAGGACGAAAATGACCTAAATGTTCAACCAATGACACAAAATGACACAAAATCACATATTGGATGCACAAGATTGGTTAAAAACCCTAATTGGATTAGAGTAAGCCTAGGGAGGACGAAAATGACCTAAATGTTCAACCAATGACACAAAATCACATATTGGATGCCAAAGATTGGTTAAAAACCCTAATTGGATTAGAATAAGCCTAGGGAGGACGAAAGTGACCTAAATGTTCAACCAGTGACACAAAGTCACATATTGGATGCACAAGATTGGTTAAAAACTCTAATTGGATGAGAATAAGCCTAGGGAGGACGAAAATGACCTAAATGTTCAACCAATGACCCAAAATGACAAAAAATCACATATTGGATGCACAAGATTGGTTAAAAACCCTAATTCGATTAGAATAAGCCTAAGGAGGATGAAATTGACCTAAATGTTCAACCAATGACACAAAATCACATATTGGATGCACAAGATTGGTTAAAAACCCTAATTGGATTAGAATAAGCCTAGGGAGGATGAAAATGACCTAAATGTTCAACCAATGACACAAAATCACATATTGGATGCTCAAGATTGGTTAAAAACACTAATTGGATTAGAATAAGCCTAGGGAGGACGAAAATGACCTAAATGTTCAACCAATGACACAAAATAACACAAAATCACATATTGGATGCACAAGATTGGTTAAAAACCCTAATTGGATTAGAATAAGCCTAGAAAGGACGAAAATAACCTAAATGTTTCACCAATGACACAAAATGACGCAAAATCACATATTGGATCCACAAGATTGGTTAAAAACCCTAATTGGATTTGAATAAGCCTAGGGAGGACGAAAATGACCTAAATGTTCCACCAATGACACAAAATGACACAAAATCACATATTGGACGCACAAGATTGGTTAAAAACCCTAATTGGATTAGAATAAGCCTAGGGAGGACAAAATGACCTAAATGTTCAACCAATGACACAATGACACAAAATCACATATTGGATGCACAAGATTGGTTAAAAACCCTAATTGGATTAGAATAACCCTAGGGAGGTCGATAATGACCTAAATGTTCAACCAATGACACAAAATGACACAAAATCACATATTGGATGCACAAGATTGGTTAAAAACCCTAATTGGATTAGAATAAGCCTAGAAAGGACGAAAATAACCTAAATGTTTCACCAATGACACAAAATGACGCAAAATCACATATTGGATCCACAAGATTGGTTAAAAACCCTAATTGGATTTGAATAAGCCTAGGGAGGACGAAAATGACCTAAATGTTCCACCAATGACACAAAATGACACAAAATCACATATTGGACGCACAAGATTGGTTAAAAACCCTAATTGGATTAGAATAAGCCTAGGGAGGAC
>JBBPBQ010000008.1:5097140-5107954 GCA_037974755.1 Cicer yamashitae | reverse complement strand
CCTAATTGGATTAGAATAAGCCTAGGGAGGACGAAAATGACCTAAATGTTCAACCAATGACACAAAATGACACAAAATCACATATTGGATGCACAAGATTGGTTAAAAACCCTAATTGGATTAAAGTAAGCCTAGGGAGGACGAAAATGACCTAAATGTTCAACCAATGACACAAAATGACACAAAATCACATATTGAATGCACAAGATTGGTTAAAAACCCTAATCGGATTAGAATAAGCCTAGGGAGGACGAAAATGACCTAAATGTTCAACCAATGACACAAAATGACACAAAATCACATATTGGATGCACAAGATTGGTTGAAAACCCTAATTGGATTAGAATAAGCCTAGGGAGGACGAAAATGACCTAAATGTTCAACCAATGACACAAAATCACAAATTGGATGCACAAGATTGGTTAAAAACCCTAATTGGATTAGAATAAGCCTAGGGAGGACGAAAATGAGCTAAATGTTCAACCAATGACACAAAATCACATATTGGATGCACAAGATTGGTTAAAAACCCTAATTGGATTAGAATAAGCCTAGGGAGGACGAAAATGACCTAAATGTTCAACCAATGACACAAAATGACACAAAATCACATACTGGATACACAAGATTGGTTTAAGACCCTAATTGGATTAGAATAAGCCTAGGGAGGACGAAAATGACCTAAATGTTCAACCAATGACACAAAATCAAATATTGGATGCACAAGATTGGTTAAAAACCCTAATTGGATTAGAATAAGCCTAGGGAGGACGAAAATGATCTAAATGTTCAACCAATGACACAAAATGACACAAAATCACATATTGGATGCACAAGATTGGTTAAAAACCCTAATTGGATTAGAATAAGCCTAGGGAGGATGAAAATGACCTAAATGTTCAACCAATGACACAAAATCATATATTGGATGCACAAGATTGGTTTGAAAACCCTAATTGGATTAGAATAAGCCTAGGGAGGACGAAAATGACCTAAATGTTCAACCAATGACACAAAATCACATATTGGATGCACAAGATTGGTTAAAAACCCGAGATGGATTAGAATAAGCCTAGGCAGAACGAAAATGACCTCAATGTTCAACCAATAACACAAAATCTCATATTGGATGCACAAGATTTGTTAAAAACCCTAATTGGATTAGAATAAGCATAGGGAGGACAAAAATGACCTAAATATTCAACCAATGACACAAAATGACACAAAATCACATATTGGATGCACTAGATGGGTTAAAAACCCTAATTGGATTAGAATAAGCCTAGGGAGGACGAAAATGACCTAAATGTTCAACCAATGACACAAAATGACACAAAATCACATATTGGATGCACAAGATTGGTTAAAAACCCTAATTGGATTAGAATAAGCCTAGGGAGGACGAAAATGACCTAAATGTTCAACCAATGACACAAAATGACAGAAAATCACATATTGGATGCACAAGATTGGTTAAAAACCCTAATTGGGTTAGAATAAGTTTAGGGAATACGAAAATGACATAAATGTTCAACCAATGACACAAAATGACACAAAATCACATATTGGATGCCCAAGATTGGTTAAAAACCCTAATTGGATTAGAATAAGCCTAGGGAGGACAAAAATGACCTAATTGGATTACCAATGACACAAAATCAATTATTATATGCAAAAGAGTGGTTAAAAACCCTAATTGGATTAGAATAAGCCTAGGGAGGACGAAAATGACCTAAATGTTCAACCAATGACAAAAAATCACATATTGGATGCACAAGATTGGTTAAAATCCCTAATTGGATTAGAATATGCCTAGCGAGGACAAAAATGACCTAAATGTTCAACCAATGACTCAAAATGACACAAAATCACATATTGGATGCACAAGATTGGTTAAAAACCCTAATTGGATTAGAATAAGCCTAGGGAGGACGAAAATGACCTAAATGTTCAACCAATGACACAAAATGACACAAAATCACATATTGGATGCACAAGATTGGTTAAAAACCCTAATTAGATTAGAATAAGCCTAGGGAGGACGAAAATGACCTAAATGTTCAACCTATGACACAAAATCACATATTGGATGCACAAGATTGGTTAAAAACCCTAATTGGATTAGAATAAGCCTAGGGAGGACGAAAATGACCTAAATGTTCAACCAATGACACAAAATGACACAAAATCACATATTGGATGCACAAGATTGGTTAAAAACCCTAATTGGATTAGAGTAAGCGTAGGGAGGACGAAAATGACCGAAATGTTCAACCAATGACACAAAATCACATATTGGATGCACAAGATTGGTTAAAAACCCTAATTGGATTAGAATAAGCCTAGGGAGGATGAAAATGACCTAAATGTTCAACCAATGACACAAAATCACATATTGGATGCACAAGATTGGTTAAAAACCCTAATTGGATTAGAATAAGCCTAGGGAGGACGAAAATGACCTAAATGTTCAACCAATGACACAAAATCCCATATCGGATGCACAAGATTGGTTAAAAACCCTAATTGGATTAGAATAAGCCTAGGGAGGACCAAAATGACCTAAATGTTCAACCAATGACACAAAATGCACAAAATCACATATTGGATGCACAAGATTGGTTAAAAACCCTAATTGGATTAGAATAAGCCTAGGGAGGACGAAAATGACCTAAATGTGCAACCAATGACACAAAATCACATATTGGATGCACAAGATTGGTTAAAAACTCTAATTGGATTAGAAGAAGCCTAGCGAGTACGAAAATGACCTAAATGTGCAACCAATGACACAAAATCACTTATTATATGCACAAGATTGGTTAAAAACCCTAATTGGATTTCAATAAGCCTAGGGAGGACGAAAATGACCTAAATGTTCAACCAATGACACAAAATCACATATTGGATGCACAAGATTGGTTAAAAACCCTAATTGGATTAGAATAAGCCTAGGGAGGACGAAAATGACCTAAATGTTCAACCAATGACACAAAATCACATATTGGATGCACAAGATTGGTTAAAAACCCTAATTGGATTAGAATAAGCCTAGGGAGGACGAAAATGACCTAAATGTTCAATCAATGACACAAAATGACACAAAATCACATATTGGATGCAAAAGATTGGTTAAAAACCCTAATTGGATTAGAATAAGCCTAGGGAGGACGAAAATGACCTAAATGTTCAACCAATGACACAAAATGACACAAAATCACATATTGGGTGCACAATATTGGTTAAAAACCCTAATTGGATTAGAATAACCCTAGGGAGGACGAAAATGACCTAAATGTTCAACCAATGACACAAAATGACACAAAATCACATATTGGATGCACAAGATTGGTTAAAAAACCTAATTGGATTAGAATAAGCCTAGGGAGGATAAAAATGACCTAAATGTTCAACCAATGACACATAATCACATATTGGATGCACAAGATTGGTTAAAAACCCTAATTGGATTAGAATAAGCCTAGGAAGGACGAAAATGACCTAAATGTTCAACCAATGACACAAAATGACACAAAATCACATATTGGATGCACAAGTTTGGTTAAAAACCCTAATTGGATTAGAATAAGCCTAGGGAGGACGAAAGTGACCTAAATGTTCAACCAATGACACAAAGTCACATATTGGATGCACAAGATTGGTTAAAAACCCTAATTGGATTAGAATAAGCCTAGGGAGGACGAAAATGACCTAAATGTTCAACCAATGACACAAAATGACACAAAATCACATATTGGACGCACAAGATTGGTTAAAAACCCTAATTGGATTAGAATAAGCCTAGGGAGGACGAAAATGACCTAAATGTTCAACCAATGACACAAAATGACACAAAATCACATATTGGATGCACAAGATAGGTTAAAACCCCTAATTGGATTAGAATAAGCCTAAGGAGGATGAAATTGACCTAGATGTTCAACCAATGACACAAAATCCCATATTGGATGCACAAGATTGGTTAAAAACCGTAATTGGATTAGAATAAGCCTAGGGAGGACGAAAGTGACCTAAATGTTCAACCAATGACACAAAGTCACATATTGGATGCACAAGATTGGTTAAAAACCCTAATTGGATTAGAATAAGCCTAGGGAGGACGAAAATGACCTAAATGTTCAACCAATGACACAAAATGACACAAAATCACATATTGGATGCACAAGATTGGTTAAAAATACTAATTGGATTAGAATAAGCCTAGGGAGGATGAAAATGACCTAAATGTTCAACCAATGACACAAAATCACATATTGGATGCACAAGATTGGTTAAAAACCCTAATTGGATTAGAATAAGCCTAGGGAGGACGAAAATGACCTAAATGTTCAACCAATGACACAAAATGACACAAAATCACATATTGGATGCACAAGATTGGTTAAAAACCCTAATTGGATTAGAATAAGCCTAGGGAGAACAAAAATGACCTAAATATTCAACCAATGACAAAAAATCACATATTGGATGCACAAGATTGGTTAAAAACCCTAATTGGATTAGAATAAGCCTAGGGAGGACGAAAATGACCTAAATGTTCAACCAATGACACAAAATCACATATTGGATGCACAAGATAGGTTAAAACCCCTAATTGGATTAGAATAAGCCTAAGGAGGATGAAATTGACCTAGATGTTCAACCAATGACACAAAATCCCATATTGGATGCATAAGATTGGTTAAAAACCCTAATTGGATTAGAATAAGCCTAGGGAGGACGAAAGTGACCTAAATGTTCAACCAATGACACAAAGTCACATATTGGATGCACAAGATTAGTTAAAAACCCTAATTGGATTAGAATAAGCCTAGGGAGGACGAAAATGACCTAAATGTTCAACCAATGACACAAAATGACACAAAATCACATATTGGATGCACAAGATTGGTTAAAAACCCTAATTGGATTAGAATAAGCCTAAGGGGGACGAAAATGACCTAAATGTTCAACCAATGACACAAAATCACATATTGGATGCACAAGATTGGTTAAAAACCCTAATTGGATTAGAATAAGCCTAGGGAGGACGAAAATGACCTAAATGTTCAACCAATGACACAAAATGACAGAAAATCACAGATTGGATGCACTAGATTGGTTAAAAACCCTAATTGGATTAGAATAAGCCTACGGAGGACGAAAATGACCTAAATGTTCAACAAATGACACAAAATGACACAAAATAACATATTGGATGCACAAGATTGGTTAAAAACCCTAATTGGATTAGAATAAGCCTAGGGAGGACGAAAATGACCTAAATGTTCAACAAATGACACAAAATGACACAAAATCACATATTGGATGCACAAGATTGGTTAAAAACCCTAATTAGATTAGAATAAGCCTAGGGAGGAAGTAAATGACCTAAATGTTCAACCAATGACACATAATGACACAAAATCACATATTGGATGCACAAGATTGGTTAAAAACCCTAATTGGATTAGAATAAGCCTAGGGAGGACGAAAATGACCTAAATGTTCAACCAATGACAAAAAATGACACAAAATCACATATTGGATGCACAAGATTGGTTAAAAACCCTAATTGGATTAGAATAAGCCTAGGGAGGACGAAAATGACCTAAATGTTCAACCAATGAAACAAAATGACATATTGGGTGCACAAGATTGGTTAAAAACCCTAACTGGATTAGAATAAGCCTAGGGAAGACGAAAATGACCTAAATGTTCAACCAATGACACAAAGACACAAAATCACATATTGGATGCACAAGATTGGTTAAAAACCCTAATTGGATTAGAATAACCCTATGGAGGACGAAAATGACCTAAATGTTCAACCAATGACACAAAATGACACAAAATCACATATTGGATGCACAAGATTGGTTAAAAACTCTAATTGGATTAGAATAAGCCTAGGGAGGACGAAAATGACCTAAATGTTCAACCAATGACAGAAAATGACACAAAATCACATATTGGATGCACAAGATTGGTTAAAAACCCTAATTGGATTAGAATAAGCCTAGCGAGGACGAAAATGACCTAAATGTTCAACCAATGACACAATATCACATATTGGATGCACAAGATTGGTTAAAAACCCTAATTGGATTAGAATAAGCCTAGGGAGGACGAAAATGACCTAAATGTTCAACCAATGACACAAAATGACATAAAATCACATATTGGATGCACAAGATTATTTAAAAACCCTAATTGGATTCGAATAAGCCAAGGGAGGACGAAAATGACCTAAATGTTCAACCAATGACACAAAATGACACAAAATATCATATTGGATGCACAAGATTGGTTAAAAACCCTAATTGGATTAGAATAAGCCTAGGGACGACGGAAATGACCTAAATGTTCAACCAATGACACAAAATTACACAAAATAACATATTGGATGCACAAGATTGGTTAAAAACCCTAATTGGATTAGAATAAGCCTAGGGAGGACGAAAATGACCTAAATGTTCAACCAATGACACAAAATGACACAAAATCACATATTGGATGCACAAGATTGGTTAAAAACCCTAATTGGATTAGAGTAAGCGTAGGGAGGACGAAAATGACCGAAATGTTCAACCAATGACACAAAATCACATATTGGATGCACAAGATTGGTTAAAAACCCTAATTGGATTAGAATAAGCCTAGGGAGGATGAAAATGACCTAAATGTTCAACCAATGACACAAAATCACATATTGGATGCACAAGATTGGTTAAAAACCCTAATTGGATTATAATAAGCCTAGGGAGGACGAAATTGACCTAAATGTTCAACCAATGACACAAAATCACATATTGGATGCACAAGATTGGTTAAAAACCCTAATTGGATTAGAATAAGCCTAGGGAGGACGAAAATGACCTAAATGTTCAACCAATGACACAAAATGACAGAAAATCACAGATTGGATGCACAAGATTGGTTAAAAACCCTAATTGGATTAGAATAAGCCTACGGAGGACGAAAATGACCTAAATGTTCAACAAATGACACAAAATGACACAAAATAACATATTGGATGCACAAGATTGGTTAAAAACCTTAATTGGATTAGAATAAGCCTAGGGAGGACAAAAATGACCTAAATATTCAACCGATGACACAAAATCACATATTGGATGCACAAGATTGGTTAAAAACCCTAATTGGATTAGAATAAGCCTAGGGAGGACGAAAATGACCTAAATGTTCAACCAATGACACAAAATCACATATTGGATGCACAAGATTGGTTAAAAACCCTAATTGGATGAGAATAAGCCTAGGGAGGACGAAAATGACCTAAATGTTCAACCAATGACAAAAAATGACAAAAAATCACATATTGGATGCACAAGATTGGTTAAAAACCCTAATTGAATTAGAATAAGCCTAGGGAGGACGAAAATGACCTAAATGTTCAACCAATGACACAAAATGACAGAAAATCACATATTGGATGCACAAGATTGGTTAAAAACCCTAATTGGATTAGAATAAGCCTAGGGAGGACGAAAATGACCTAAATGTTCAACCAATGACACATAATGACAGAAAATCACATATTGGATGCACAAGATTGGTTAAAAACCCTAATTGGATTAGAATAAGCCTAGGGAGGACGAAAATGACCTAAATGTTCAACCAATGACACAAAATGACAGAAAATCACATATTGGATGCACAAGATTGGTTAAAAACCTTAATTGGATTAGAATAAGCCTTGGGAGGACGAAAATGACCTAAATGTTCAACCAATGACACAAAATGACACAAAATCACATATTGGATGCACAAGATTGGTTAAAAACCCTAATTGGATTAGAATAAGCCTAGGGAGGACGAAAATGACCTAAATGTTCAACCAATGACACAAAATGACACAAAATCACATATTGGATGCACAAGATTGGTTAAAAACCTTAATTGGATTAGAATAAGCCTAGGGAGGACGAATATGACCTAAATGTTCAACCAATGACACAAAATGACACAAAATCACATATTGGATGCACAAGATTGGTTAAAAACCCTAATTGGATTAGAATAAGCCTAGGGAGGACGAAAATGACCTAAATGTTCAACCAATGACACAAAATGACACAAAATCACATATTGGATGCACAAGATTGGTTAAAAATCCTAATTGGATTAAAATAACCCTAGGGAGGACGAAAATGACCTAAATGTTGAACCAATGACACAAAATGACACAAAATCACATATTGGATGCAGAAGATTGGTTAAAAACCCTAAATGGAATAGAATAAGCCTAGGGAGGACGAAAATGAACTAAATGTTCAACCAATGACACAAAATCACATATTGGATGCACAAGATTGGTTAAAAACCCTAATTGGATTAGAATAAGCCTAGGGAGGACGAAAATGACCTAAATGTTCAACCAATGACACAAAATGACACAAAATCACATATTGGATGCACAAGATTGGTTAAAAACCCTAATTGGTTTAGAGCCTAGGGAGGACGAAAATGACCTAAATGTTCAACCAATGACACAAAATTACATATTGGATGCACAAGATTGGTTAAAAACCCTAATTGGATTAGAATAAGCCTAGGGAGGACGAAAATGACCTAAATGTTCAACCAATGACACAAAATCACATATTGGATGCACAAGATAGGTTAAAACCCCTAATTGGATTAGAATAAGCCTAAGGAGGATGAAATTGACCTAGATGTTCAACCAATGACACAAAATCCCATATTGGATGCACAAGATTGGTTAAAAACCGTAATTGGATTAGAATAAGCCTAGGGAGGACGAAAGTGACCTAAATGTTCAACCAATGACACAAAGTCACATATTGGATGCACAAGATTGGTTAAAAACCCTAATTGGATTAGAATAAGCCTAGGGAGGACGAAAATGACCTAAATGTTCAACCAATGACACAAAATGACACAAAATCACATATTGGATGCACAAGATTGGTTAAAAATACTAATTGGATTAGAATAAGCCTAGGGAGGATGAAAATGACCTAAATGTTCAACCAATGACACAAAATCACATATTGGATGCACAAGATTGGTTAAAAACCCTAATTGGATTAGAATAAGCCTAGGGAGGACGAAAATGACCTAAATGTTCAACCAATGACACAAAATGACACAAAATCACATATTGGATGCACAAGATTGGTTAAAAACCCTAATTGGATTAGAATAAGCCTAGGGAGAACAAAAATGACCTAAATATTCAACCAATGACAAAAAATCACATATTGGATGCACAAGATTGGTTAAAAACCCTAATTGGATTAGAATAAGCCTAGGGAGGACGAAAATGACCTAAATGTTCAACCAATGACACAAAATCACATATTGGATGCACAAGATAGGTTAAAACCCCTAATTGGATTAGAATAAGCCTAAGGAGGATGAAATTGACCTAAATGTTCAACCAATGACACAAAATCACATATTGGATGCACAATATTGGTTAAAACCCCTAATTGGATTAGAATAAGCCTAGGGAGGACGAAAGTGACCTAAATGTTCAACCAATGACACAAAGTCACATATTGGATGCACAAGATTGGTTAAAAACTCTAATTGGATGAGAATAAGCCTAGGGAGGACGAAAATGACCTAAATGTTCAACCAATGACACAAAATCACATATTGGATGCACAATTTGGTTAAAAGTCCTAATTGGATTAGAATAAGCCTAGGGAGGACGAAAATGACCTAAATGTTCAACCAATGACACAAAATGACACAAAATCACATATTGGATGCACAAGATTGGTTAAAAACCCTAATTGGATTAAAGTAAGCCTAGGGAGGACGAAAATGACCTAAATGTTCAACCAATGACACAAAATGACACAAAATCACATATTGAATGCACAAGATTGGTTAAAAACCCTAATCGGATTAGAATAAGCCTAGGGAGGACGAAAATGACCTAAATGTTCAACCAATGACACAAAATGACACAAAATCACATATTGGATGCACAAGATTGGTTAAAAACCCTAATTGGATTAGAATAAGCCTAGGGAGGACGAAAATGACCTAAATGTTCAACAAATGACACAAAATGACACAAAATCACATATTGGATGGACAAGATTGGTTAAAAACCCTAATTGGATTAGAATAAGCCTAGGGAGGACGAAAATGACCTAAATGTTCAACCAATGACACAAAATGACACAAAATCACATATTGGATGCACAAGATTGGTTAAAAACCCTAACTGGATTAGAATAAGCATAGGGAGGACGAAAAAGACCTAAATGTTCAATCAATGACACAAAATCACATATTGGATGCACAAGATTGGTTAAAAACCCTAATTGGATTAGAATAAGCCTAGGGAGGACGAAAATGACCTAAATGTTCAACCAATGACACAAAATGACACAAAATCACATATTGGATGCACAAGATTGGTTAAAACCTAATTGGATTAGAATAAGCCTAGGGAGGACGAAAATGACCTGAATGTTCAACCAATGACACAAAATGACACAAAATCACATATTGGATGCACAAGATTGGTTAAAAACCCTAATTGGATTAGAATAAGCCTAGGGAGGACGAAAATGACCTAAATGTTCAACCAATGATACAAAATGACACAAAATCACATATTGGATGCACAAGATTGGTTAAAAACCCTAATTGGATTAGAATAAGCCTAGGGAGGACAAAAATGACCTAAATGTTCAACCAATGACACAAAATGACAAAAAATCACATATTGGATGCACAAGATTGGTTAAAAACCCTAATTGGATTAGAATAAGCCTAGGGAGGACGAAAATGACCTAAATGTTCAA
>JBBPBQ010000008.1:5059680-5085607 GCA_037974755.1 Cicer yamashitae | reverse complement strand
CCTAGGGAGGACAAAAATGACCTAAATGTTCAACCAATGACAAAAAGTCACATATTGGACGCACAAGATTGGTTAAAAACCCTAATTGGATTAGATAAAGCCTAGGGAGTACGAAAATGACCTAAATGTTCAACCAATGACACAATGACACAAAATCACATAGTCGATGCACAAGATTGGTTAAAAACCCTAATTGGATTAGAATAAGCCTAGGGAGGATGAAAATGACCTAAATGTTCAACCAATGACACAAAATCACATATTGGATGCACAAGATTGGTTAAAAACCCTACTTCGATTAGAATAAGCCTAGAGAGGACGAAAATGACCTAAATGTTCAACCTATGACACAAAATCACATATTGGGTGCACAATATTAGTTAAAAACCCTAGTTGGATTAGAATAACCCTAGGGAGGACAAAAATGACCTAAATGTTCAACCAATGACACAAAATCACATATTGGATGCACAAGATTGGTTAAAAACCCTAATTGGATTAGAATAAGCCTAGGGAGGACGAAAATGACCTAAATGTTGAACCAATGACACAAAATGACACAAAATCACATATTGGATGCACAAGATTGGTTAAAAACCCTAATTGGATTAGAATAAGCCTAGGGAGGACGAAAATTACCTAAATGTTCAACCAATGACACAAAATGACACAAAATCACATGTTGGATGCACAAGATTGGTTAAAAACCCTAATTGGATTAGAATAAGCCTAGGGAGGACGAAAATGACCTAAATGTTCAACCAATGACACAAAATGACACAAAATCACATATTGGATGCACAAGATTGGTTAAAAACCCTAATTGGATTCGAATAAGCCTAGGAAGGACGAAAATGACCTAAATGTTTAACCAATGACACAAAATGACACAAAATCACATATTGGATACCCAAGATTGGTTAAAAACCCTAATTGGATTAGAATAAGCCTAGGGAGGACGAAAATGACCTAAATGTTCAACCAATGACATAGAATGACACAAAATCACATATTGGATGCACAAGATTGGTTAAAAACCCTAATTGTATTAGAATAAGCCTAGGGAGGACGAAAATGACCTAAATGTTCAACCAATGACACAAAATCACATATTGGATGCACAAGATTGGTTAAAAACCCTAATTTGATTAGAATAAGCCTAGGGAGGACGAAAATGACCTAAATGTTCAACCAATGACACAAAATCACATATTGGATGCACAAGATTGGTTAAAAACCCTAATTGGATTAGAATAAGCCTAGGGAGGACGAAAATGACCTAAATGTTCAACCAATGACACAAAATCACATATTGGATGCACAAGATTGGTTAAAAACCCTAATTGGATTAGAATAAGCTTATGGAGGACAAAAATGACCTAAATGTTCAACCAATGACACAAAATCACATATAGGATGCACAAGATTGGTTAAAAACCCTAATTGGATTAGAATAAGCCTAGGGAGGATGAAAATGACCTAAATGTTCAACCAATGACACAAAATGACACAAAATCACATATTGGATGCACAAGATTGGTTAAAAACCTTAATTGGATTAGAATATGCCTAGGGAGGACAAAAGTGACCTAAATGTTCAACCAATGACACAAAATCACATATTGGATGCACAAGATTGGTTAAAAACCCTAATTGGATTAGAATAAGCCTAGGGAGGACGAAAATGACCTAAATGTTCAACCAATGACACAAAATGACACAAAATCACATATTGGATGCACAAGATTGGTTAAAAACCCTAATTGGATTAGAATACGCCTAGGGAGGACGAAAATGACATAAATGTTCAACCAATAACACAAAATGACACAAAATCACATATTGGATGCACAAGATTTGTTAAAAACCCTAATTGGATTAGAATAAGCCTAGGGAGGACGAAAATGACCTAAATGTTCAACCAATGACACAATCACATATTGGATGCACAAGATTGGTTAAAAACGCTAATTGGATTAGAATAAGCCTAGGGAGGAAAAAAATGACCTAAATGTTCAACCAATGACACAATCACATATTGGATGCACAAGATTGGTTAAAAACCCTAATTGGTTTAGAATAAGCCAAGGGAGGACGAAAATGACCTAAATGTTCAACCAATGACACAAAATCACACAAAATCACATATTGGATGCACAAGATTGGTTAAAAACCCTAATTGGATTAGAATAAGCCTAGGGAGGACGAAAATGACCTAAATGTTCAACCAATAACACAAAATGACACAAAATCACATATTGGGTGCACAAGATTGGTTAAAAACCCTAATTGGATTAGAATAAGCCTAGGGAGGACGAAAATGACCTAAATGTTCAACCAATGACACAAAATCACATATTGGATGCACAAGATTGGTTAAAAACCCAAATTGGATTAGAATAAGCTTAGGGAGGACGAAAATGACCTAAATGTTCAACCAATGACACAAAATCACATATTGGTTGCACAAGATTGGTTAAAAACCCTAATTGGATTAGAATAAGCCTAGGGAGGACGAAAATGACCTAAATGTTCAACCAATGACACAAAATGACAAAAAATCACATATTGGATGCACAAGATTGGTTAAAAACCCTAATTGGATTAGAATAAGCCTATGGAGGACGAAAATGACCTATATGTTCAACCAATGACACAAAATACATAAAATCACATATTGGATGCACAAGATTGGTTAAAAACCTTAATTGGATTAGAATAAGCCTAGGGAGGACGAAAATGACCTAAATGTTCAACCGATGACACAAAATTACACAAAATTACATATTGGATAGACAAGATTGATTAAAAACCCTAATTGGATTAGAATAAGCCTAGGGAGGACGAAAATGACCTAAATGTTCAACCAATGACACAAAATGACACAAAATCACATATTGGATGCACAAGATTGGTTAAAAACCCTAATTGGATTAGAATAAGCCTAGGGAGGACGAAAATGACCTAAATGTTCAACCAATGACACAAAACAACACATAATCACATATTGGATGCACAAGATTGGTTAAAAACCCTAATTGGATTAGAATAAGCCTGTGGAGGACGAAAATGACCTAAATGTTCAACCAATGACACAAAATCACATATTGGACGCACAAGATTGGTTAAAAACGCTAATTGGATTAGAATAAGCCTAGGGAGGACGAAAATGACCTAAATTTTCAACCAATGACACCAAATCACATATTGGATGCACAAGATTGGTTAAAAACCCTAATTGGATTAGAATAAGCCTAGGGAGGACGAAAATGACCTAAATGTTCAACCAATGACACAAAATGACACAAAATCACATATTGGATGCACAAGATTGGTTAAAAACCCTAATTGGATTAGAATAAGCCTAGGGAGGACGAAAATGACCTAAAACACAAAATGACACAAAATCACATATTGAATGCACAAGATTGGTTAAAAACCCTAATTGGATTAGAATAAGCCTAGGGAGGACGAAAATGACCTAAATGTTCAACCAATGACACAAAATGACACAAAATCACATATTGGATGCACAAGATTGGTTAAAAACCCTAATTGGATTAGAATAAGCCTAGGGAGGACGAAAATTACCTAAATGTTCAACCAATGACACAAAATGACACAAAATCACTTATTGGATGCACAAGATTGGTTAAAAACCCTAATTGGATTAGAATAAGCCTAGGGAGGACGAAAATGACCTAAATGTTCAACCAATGACACAAAATGACACAAAATCACATATTGGATGCACAAAATTGGTTAAAAACCCTAATTGGATTAGAATAAGCCTAGGGAGGACAAAAATGACCTAAATGTTCAACCAATGACACAAAATCACATATTGGATGCACAAGATTGGTTAAAAACCCTAATTGGATTAGAATAAGCCTAGGGAGGACGAAAATGACCTAAATGTTGAACCAATGACACAAAATGACACAAAATCACATATTGGATGCACAAGATATGTTAGAAACCCTAATTGGATTAGAATAAGCCTAGGGAGGACAAAAATGACCTAAATGTTCAACCAATGACACAAAATGATACAAAACCACATATTGGATGCACAAGATTGGTTTAAAACCCTAATTGGATTAGAATAAGCCTAGGGAGGACGAAAATGACCTAAATGTTGAACCAATGACACAAAATGACACAAAATCACATATTGGATGCACAAGATTGGTTAAAAACCCTAATTGGATTAGAATAAGCCTAGGGAGGACGAAAATGACCTAAATGTTCAACCAATGACACAAAATGACACAAAATCACATATTGGATGCACAAGATTGGTTAAAAACCCTAATTGGATTAGAATAAGCCTAGGAGGACGAAAATGAACTAAAAGTTTAGCCAATGACACAAAATGACACAAAATCACATATTGGATGCACAAGATTGGTTAAAAACCCTAATTGGATTAGAATAAGCCTAGGGAGGACGAAAATGACCTAAATGTTCAACCAATGACACAAAATCACATATTGGATGCACAAGATTGGTTAAAAACCCTAATTGGATTAGAATAAGACTAGGGAGGACGAAAATGACATAAATGTTCAACCAATGACACAAAATGACACAAAATCGCATATTAGATGCAAAAGATTGGTTAAAAACCCTAATTGGATTAGAATAAGCCTAGGGAGGACGAAAATGACCTAAATGTTCAACCAATGACACAAAATCACACAAAATCACATATTAGATGCAAAAGATTGGTTAAAAACCCTAATTGGATTAGAATAAGCCTAGGGAGGACGAAAATGACCTAAATGTTCAACCAATGACACAAAATGACACAAAATCACATATTGGATGCACAAGATTGGTTAAAAACCCTAATTGGATTAGAATAAGCCTAGGGAGGACGAAAATGACCTAAATGTTCAACCAATGACACAAAATCACATATTGGATGCACAAGATTGGTTAAAAACGCTAAATGGATTAGAATAAGCCTAGGGACGACGAAAATGACCTAAATGTTCACCCAATGACACAAAATGACACAAAATCACATATTGGATGCACAAGATTGGTTAAAAACCCTAATTGGATTAGAATAAGCCTAGGGAGTACGAAAATGACCTAAATGTTCAACCAATGACACAAAATCACATATTGGATGCACAAGATTGGTTAAAAACCCTAATTGGATTAGAATAACCCTAGGGAGGACGAAAATGACCTAAATGTTCAACCAATGACACAAAATGACACAAAATCACATATTGGATGCACAAGATTGGTTAAAAACCCTAATTGGATTAGAATAACCCTAGGGAGGATGAAAATGACCTCAATGTTCAACTAGTGACACAAAATCACATATTGGATACACAAGATTGGTTAAAAACCTAATTGGATTAGAATAAGCTAGGGAGGACGAAAAAGACCTAAATGTTCAACCAATGACACAAAATGACACAAAATCACATATTGGATGCACAAGATTGGTTAAAAACCCTAGTTGGAATAGAATAAGCTTAGGGAGGACGAAAATGACCTAAATGTTCAACCAATGACACAAAATCACATATTGGATGCACAAGATTGGTTAAAAACCCTAATTGGATTTGAATAAGCCTAGGGAGGACGAAAATGACTTAAATGTTCAACTAATCACACAAAATGACACAAAATCACATATTGGATGCACAAGATTGGTTAAAAACCCTAATTGGATTAGAATAAGCCTAGGGAGGACGAAAATGACCTAAATGTTCAACCTATGACACAAAATCACATATTGGATGCACAAGATTGGTTAAAAACCCTAATTGGATTAGAATAAGCCTAGGGAGGACGAAAATGACCTCAATGTTGAACCAATGACACAAAATGACACAAAATCACATATTGGATGCACAAGATTGGTTAAAAACCCTAATTGGATTAGAATAAGCCTAGGGAGGACGAAAATGACCTAAATGTTCAACCAATGACACAAAATGACAAAAAATCACATATTGGATGCACAAGATTGGTTAAAAACCCTAATTGGATTAGAATAAGCCTAGGGAGGACGAAAACGACCTAAATGTTCAACTAATGACACAAAATCACATATTGGATGCACAAGATTAGTTAAAAACCCTAATTGGATTAGAATAAGCCTAGGGAGGATGAAAATGACCTAAATGTTCAACCAATGACACAAAATCACATATTGGATGCACAAGATTGGTTAAAAACCCTAATTGGATTAGAATAAGCCTAGGGAGGACGAAAATGACCTAAATGTTCAACCAATGACACAAAATCACATATTGGATGCACAAGATTGGTTAAAAACCCTAATCGGATTAGAATAAGTCTAGGGAGGACAAAGATGACCTAAACGTTCAACCAATGACACAAAATGACACAAAATCACATATTGGACGCACAAGATTGGTTAAAAATCCTAATTGGAATAGAATAAGCCTAGGGAGGACGAAAATGACCTAAATGTTCAACCAATGACACAATGACACAAAATCACATAGTCGATGCACAAGATTGGTTAAAAACCCTAATTGGATTAGAATAACCCTAGGGAGGTCGAAAATGACCTAAATGTTCAACCAATGACACAAAATGACACACAATCACATATTGGATGCACAAGATTAGTTAAAAACCCTAATTGGATTAGAATAAGCCTAGGGAGGATGAAAATGACCTAAATGTTCAACCAATGACACAAAATCACATATTGGATGCACAAGATTGGTTAAAAACCCTAATTGGATTAGAATAAGCCTAGGAAGGACGAAAATGACCTAAATGTTCAACCGATGACACAAAATGACACAAAATCACATATTGGATGCACAAGATATGTTAAAAACCCTAATTGGATTAGAATAAGCCAAGGGAGGACGAAAATGACCTAAATGTTCAACCAATGACACAAAATGACACAAAACCACATATTGGATGCACAAGATTGGTTAAAAACCCTAATTGGATTAGAATAAGCCTAGGGAGGACGAAAATGACCTAAATGTTCAACCAATGACACAAAATCACATATTGGATGCCCAAGATTGGTTAAAAACCCTAATTGGATTAGAATAAGCCTAGGGAGGACGAAAATGACCTAAATGTTCAACCAATGACACAAAATGACACAAAATCACATATTGGATGCACAAGATTGGTTAAAAACCCTAATTGGATTAGAATAAGCCTAGGGAAGATGAAAATGTCCTAAATGTTCAACCAATGACCCAAAATGACACAAAATCACATATTGGATGCACAAGATTGGTTAAAAACCCTAATTGGATTAGAATAAGCCTAGGGAGGACGAAAATGACCTAAATGTTCAACCAATGACACAAAATCACAAATTGGATGCACAAGATTGCTTAAAAACCCTAATTGGATTAGAATAAGCCTAGGTAGGACGAAAATGACCTAAATGTTCAACCAATCACACAAAATGACACAAAATCACATATTTGATGCACAAGATTGGTTAAAAACCCTAATTGGATTAGAATAAGCCTAGGGAGGACGAAAATGACCTAAATGTTCAACCAATGACACAAAATCACAAATTGGATGCACAAGATTGGTTAAAAACCCTAATTGGATTAGAATAAGCCTAGGGAGGACGAAAATGAGCTAAATGTTCAACCAATGACACAAAATCACATATTGGATGCACAAGATTGGTTAAAAACCCTAATTGGATTAGAATAAGCCTAGGGAGGACGAAAATGACCTAAATGTTCAACCAATGACACAAAATGACACAAAATCACATACTGGATACACAAGATTGGTTTAAGACCCTAATTGGATTAGAATAAGCCTAGGGAGGACGAAAATGACCTAAATGTTCAACCAATGACACAAAATCAAATATTGGATGCACAAGATTGGTTAAAAACCCTAATTGGATTAGAATAAGCCTAGGGAGGACGAAAATGATCTAAATGTTCAACCAATGACACAAAATGACACAAAATCACATATTGGATGCACAAGATTGGTTAAAAACCCTAATTGGATTAGAATAAGCCTAGGGAGGACGAAAATGACCTAAATGTGCAACCAATGACACAAAATCAGATATTGGATGCACAAGATTAGTTAAAAACCCTAATTGGATTAGAATAAGCCTAGGGAGGATAAAAATGACCTAAATGTTCAACCAATGACACAAAATCACTTATTGGATGCACAAGATTGGTTAAAAACCCTAATTGGATTAGAATAAGCCTAGTGAGGACGAAAATGACCTAATTGGATTACCAATGACATAAAATCACTTATTATATGCACAAGATTAGTTAAAAACCCTAATTGGATTAGAATAAGCCTAGGGAGGACAAAAATGACCTAAATATGCAACCAATGACACAAAATCACATATTGGATGCACAAGATTGGTTAAAAACCCTAATTGGATTAGAATAAGCCTAGGGAGGACGAAAATGACCTAAATGTGCAACCAATGACACAAAATCACATATTGGATGCACAAAATTGGTTAAAAACCCTAATTGGATTAAAATAAGCCTAGGGAGGACGAAAATGACCTAAATGTTCAACCAATGACACAAAATGACACAAAATCACATATTGGATGCACAAGATTGGTTAAAAACCCTAATTGGATTAGAATAAGCCTAGGGAGGACGAAAATGACCTAAATGTTCAACCAATGACACAAAATGACACAAAATCACATATTGGATGCACAAGATTGGTTAAAAACCCTAATTGGATTAGAATAAGCCTAGGGAGGACAAAAATGACCTAATTGGATTACCAATGACACAAAATCAATTATTATATGCAAAAGAGTGGTTAAAAACCCTAATTGGATTAGAATAAGCCTAGGGAGGACGAAAATGACCTAAATGTTCAACCAATGACAAAAAATCAAATATTGGATGCACAAGATTGGTTAAAAACCCTAATTGGATTAGAATAAGCCTAGGGAGGACGAAAATGACCTAAATGTTCAACCAATGACACAAAATGACACAAAATCACATATTGGATGCACAAGATTGGTTAAAAACCCTAATTGGATTAGAATAAGCCTAGGGAGGACGAAAATAACCTAAATGTCCAACCAATGACACAAAATCACATATTGGATGCACAAGATTGGTTAAAAACCCTAATTGGATTAGAATAAGCCTAGGGAGGACGAAAATGACCTAAATGTTCAACCAATGACACAAAATGACACAAAATCACATATTGGATGCACAAGATTGGTTAAAAACCCTAATTGGATTAGAATAAGCATAGCGAGGACGAAAATGACCTAAATGTTCAACCAATGATACAAAATCACATATGGGATGCACAAGATTGGTTAAAAACCCAAATTGGATTAGAATAAGCCTAGGGAGGACGAAAATGACCTAAATGTTCAACCAATGACACAAAATGACACAAAATCACATATTGGATGCACAAGATTGGTTAAAAACCCTAATTGGATTAGAATAAGTCTAGCGAGGACGAAAATGACCCAAATGTTCAACCAATGACACAAAATCACATATTGGATGCACAAGATTGGTTAAAAACCCTAATTGGATTAGAATAAGCCTAGGGAGGACGAAAATGACCTAAATGTTCAACCAATGACACAAAATGACACAAAATCACATATTGGATGCACAAGATTGGTTAAAAACCCTAATTGGATTAGAATAAGCCTAGGGAGGACGAAAATGACCTAAATGTTCAACCAATGACACAAAATGACACAAAATCACATATTGGATGCACAAGATTGGTTAAAAATCCTAATTGGATTAAAATAACCCTAGGGAGGACGAAAATGACCTAAATGTTGAACCAATGACACAAAATGACACAAAATCACATATTGGATGCAGAAGATTGGTTAAAAACCCTAAATGGAATAGAATAAGCCTAGGGAGGACGAAAATGAACTAAATGTTCAACCAATGACACAAAATCACATATTGGATGCACAAGATTGGTTAAAAACCCTAATTGGATTAGAATAAGCCTAGGGAGGACGAAAATGACCTAAATGTTCAACCAATGACACAAAATGACACAAAATCACATATTGGATGCACAAGATTGGTTAAAAACCCTAATTGGATTAGAATATGCCTAGGGAGGACCAAAATGACCTAAATGTTCAACCAATGACACATAATGACACAAAATCACATATTGGATGCACAAGATTGGTTAAAAACCCTAATTGGATTAGAATAAGCCTAGGGAGGACGAAAATGACCTAAATGTTCAACCAATGACACAAAATGACACAAAATCACATATTGGATGCACAAGATTGGTTAAAAACCCTAATTGGATTAGAATAAGCGTAGGGAGGACGAAAATGACCTAAATTTTCAACCAATGACACAAAATCACATATTGGATGCACAAGATTTGTTGAAAACCCTAATTGGATTAGAATAAGCCTAGGGTGGGCGAAAATGAACAAAATGTTCAACCAATGACACAAAATAACATATTGGATGCACAAGATTGCTTAAAAACCCTAATTTGATTAGAATAAGCCTAGGGAGGACGAAAATGACCTAAATGTTCAACCAATGACACAAAATGACACAAAATCACATATTGGATGCTCAAGATTGGTTAAAAACCCTAATTGGATTAGAATAAGCCTAGGGAGGACGAAAATGACCTTAATGTGCAACCAATGACACAAAATGACACAAAATCACATATTGGATGCACAAGATTGGTTTAAAACCCTAATTGGATTAGAATAAGCCTAGGGGAAAATGACCTAAATGTTCAACCAATGACACAAAATCACATATTGGATGCACAAGATTGGTTAAAAACCCTAATTGGATTAGAATAAGCCCAAGGAGGACGAAAATGGCCTAAATGTTCAACCAATGACACAAAATCACATATTGGATGCACAAGATTGGTTAAAAACCCTAATTGGATTAGAATAAGCCTAGGGAGGACGAAAATGACCTTAATGTTCAACCAATGACACAAAATGACACAAAATCACATATTGGATGCACAAGATTGGTTAAAAACCTTAATTGGATTAGAATAAGTCTAGGGAGGACGAAAATGACCTTAATGTTCAACCAATGACACAAAATGACACAAAATCACACATTGGATGCA
Organism: Cicer yamashitae; assembly: GCA_037974755.1. NCBI lineage: Eukaryota > Viridiplantae > Streptophyta > Magnoliopsida > Fabales > Fabaceae > Cicer > Cicer yamashitae. The sequence continues at coordinate 5,074,474 of JBBPBQ010000008.1, read as the reverse complement.
CAAGATTGGTTAAAAACCATAATTGGATTAGAATAAGCCTAGGGGGGACGAAAATGACCTAAATGTTCAACCAATGACACAAAATGACACAAAATCACATATTAATTGCACAAGATTGGTTTAAAACTCTAATTGGATTAGAATAAGCCTATGGGAAAATGACCTAAATGTTCAACCAATGACACAAAATCACATATTGGATGCACAAGATTGGTTAAAAACCCTAATTGGATTAGAATAAGCCTAGGGAGGACGAAAATGACCTAAATGTTCAACCAATGACACAAAATGACACAAAATCACAGATTGGATACCCAATATTGGTTAAAAAACCCTAATTGGATTAGAATAAGCCTAGGGAGGACGAAAATGACCTAAATGTTCAACCAATGACACAAAATGACACAAAATCACATATTGGATGCACAAGATTGGTTAAAAACCCTAATTGGATTAGAATAAGCCTAGGGAGGACGAAAATGACCTAAATGTTCAACCAATGACACAAAACAACACATAATCACATATTGGATGCACAAGATTGGTTAAAAACCCTAATTGGATTAGAATAAGCCTGTGGAGGACGAAAATGACCTAAATGTTCAACCAATGACACAAAATCACATATTGGACGCACAAGATTGGTTAAAAACGCTAATTGGATTAGAATAAGCCTAGGGAGGACGAAAATGACCTAAATTTTCAACCAATGACACCAAATCACATATTGGATGCACAAGATTGGTTAAAAACCCTAATTGGATTAGAATAAGCCTAGGGAGGACGAAAATGACCTAAATGTTCAACCAATGACACAAAATGACACAAAATCACATATTGGATGCACAAGATTGGTTAAAAACCCTAATTGGATTAGAATAAGCCTAGGGAGGACGAAAATGACCTAAATGTTCAACCAACGAACCAAAATGACACAAAATCACATATTGGATGCACAAGATTGGTTAAAAACCCTAATTGGATTAGAATAAGCCTAGGGAGGACGAAAATGACCTAAATGTTCAACCAATGACACAAAATGACACAAAATCACATATTGGATGCACAAGATTGGTTAAAAACTCTAATTGGATTAGAATAAGCCCCGGGAGGACGAAAATGATCTAAATGTTCAACCAATGACACAAAATGACACAAAATCACATATTGGATGCACAAGATTGGTTAAAAACCCTAATTGGATTAGAATAAGCCTAGGGAGGACGAAAATGACCTAAACGTTCAACCAATGACACAAAATGACACAAAATCACATATTAGATGCACAAGATTGGTTAAAAACCCTAATTGGGTTAGAATAAGCCTTGGGAGGACGAAAATGACCTAAATGTTCAACCAATGACACAAAATGACACAAAATCACATATTGGATGCACAAGATTGGTTAAAAATCCTAATTGGATTAGAATAAGCATATAGAGGACGAAAATGACCTAAATGTTCAACCAATGACACAAAATCACATATTGGATGCACAAGATTGGTTAAAAACCCTAATTGGATTAGAATAAGCCTAGGGAGGACGAAAATGACCTAAATGTTGAACCAATGACACAAAATGACACAAAATCACATATTGGATGCACAAGATTGGTTAAAAACCCTAATTGGATTAGAATAAGCCTAGGGAGGACAAAAATGACCTAAATGTTCAACCAATGACACAAAATGACAAAAAATCACATATTGGATGCACAAGATTGGTTAAAAACCCTAATTGGATTAGAATAAGCCTAGGGAGGACGAAAATGACCTAAATGTTCAACCAATGACCCAAAATGACACAAAATCACATATTGGATGCACAAGATTGTTTAAAAACCCTAATTAGATTAGAGTAAGCCTAGGGAGGACGAAAATGACCTAAATGTTCAACCAATGACACAAAATCACATATTGGATGCACAAGATTGGTTAAAAACTCTAATTGGATTAGAATAAGCCTAAGGAGGATGAAAATGACCTAAATGTTCAACCAATGACACAAAATCACATATTGGATGCACAAGATTGGTTAAAAACCCTAATTGGATTAGAATAAGCCTAGGGAGGACGAAAATGACCTAAATGTTCAACCAATGACACAAAATCACATATTGGATGCACAAGATAGGTTAAAAACCCTAATTGGATTGGAATAAGCCAAGGGAGGACGAAAATGACCTAAATGTTCAACCAATGACACAAAATGACCCAAAATTACATATTGGATGCACAAGATTGGTTAAAAACCCTAATTGGATTAGAATAAGCCTAGGGAGGACGAAAATGACCTAAATGTTCAACCAATGACACAAAATGACACAAAATCACATATTGGATGCACAAGATTGGTTAAAAACCCTAATTGGATTAGAATAAGCCTAGGGAGGACGAAAATGACCTAAATGTTCAACCAATGACACAAAATGACACAAAATCACATATTGGATGCACAAGATTGGTTAAAAACCCTAATTGGATTAGAATAAGCCTAGGAGGACGAAAATGAACTAAAAGTTTAGCCAATGACACAAAATGACACAAAATCACATATTGGATGCACAAGATTGGTTAAAAACCCTAATTGGATTAGAATAAGCCTAGGGAGGACGAAAATGACCTAAATGTTCAACCAATGACACAAAATCACATATTGGATGCACAAGATTGGTTAAAAACCCTAATTGGATTAGAATAAGCCTAGGGAGGATGAAAATGACCTAAATGTTCAACCAATGACACAAAATCACATATTGGATGCATAAGATTGGTTAAAAACCCTAATTGGATTAGAATAAGCCTAGGAAGGACGAAAATAACCTAAATGTTCAACCAATGACAAAAAATGACACAAAATCACATATTGGATGCACAAGATTGGTTAAAAACCCTAATTGGATTAGAATAAGCCTAAGGAGGATGAAAATGACCTAAATGTTCAACCAATGACACAAAATCACATATTGGATGCACAAGATTGGTTAAAAACCCTAATTGGATTAGAATAAGCCTACGGAGGACGAAAATGACCTAAATGTTCAACCAATGACACAAAATCACATATTGGATGCACAAGATTGGTTAAAAACCCAAATTGGATTAGAATAAGCCTAGGGAGAACGAAAATGACCTAAATGTTCAACCAATGACACAATGACACAAAATCACATATTGGATGCACAAGATTGGTTAAAAATCCTAATTGGATTAGAATAACCCTAGGGAGGTCGAAATTGACCTAAATGTTCAACCAATGACACAAAATGACACAAAATCACATATTGGATGCACAAGATTGGTTAAAAACACTAATTGGATTAGAATAAGCCTAGGGAGGATGAAAATGACCTAAATGTTCAACCAATGACACAAAATCACATATTGGATTCACAAGATTGGTTAAAAACCCTAATTGGATTAGAATAAGCCTAGGGAGGACGAAAATGACCTAAATGTTCAACCAATGACACAAAATGACACAAAATCACATATTGTATGCACAAGATTGGTTAAAAACCCTAATTGGATTAGAATAAGCCTAGGGAGGACGAAAATGACCTAAATGTTCAACCAATGACACAAAATCACATATTGGATTCACAAGATTGGTTAAAAACCATAATTAGAATAGAATAAGCCTAGGGGGGACGAAAATGACCTAAATGTTCAACCAATGACACAAAATGATACAAAATCACATATTGGAAGTACAAGGTTGGTTAAAAACCCTAATTGGATTAGAATAAGCCTAGGGAGGACGAAAATGACCTAAATGTTCAACCAATGACACAAAATCACATATTGGATGCACAAGATTGGTTAAAAACCCTAATTGGATTAGAATAAGCCTAGGGAGGATGAAAATGACCTAAATGTTCAACCAATGACACAAAATCACATATTGGATGCTCAAGATTGGTTAAAAACCCTAATTGGATTAGAATAAGCCTAGGGAGGACGAAAATGACCTAAATGTTCAACCAATGACACAGAATAACACAAAATCACATATTGGACGCACAAGATTAGTTAAAAACACTAATTGGAATAGAACAAGCCTAGGGAGGACGAAAATGACCTAAATGTTCAACCAATGACACAATGACACAAAATCACATATTGGATGCACAAGATTGGTTAAAAACCCTAATTGGATTAGAATAAGCCTAGGAAGGACGAAAATATCCTAAATGTTCCACCAATGACACAAAATAACGCAATATCACATATTGGATGCACAAGATTGGTTAAAAACACTAATTGGATTAGAATAAGCCTAGGGAGGACGAAAATGACCTAAATGTTCAACCAATGACACAAAATGACAGAAAATCACATATTGGATGCACAAGATTGGTTAAAAACCCTAATTGGATTAGAATAAGCCTAGGGAGGACGAAAATGACCTAAATGTTCAACCAATGACACAAAATCACATATTGGATGCACAAGATTGGTTAAAAACCCTAATTGGATTATAATAATCCTAGGGAGGACGAAAATGACCTAAATGTTCAACCAATGACACAAAATGATACAAAATCACATATTGGATGCACAAGATTGGTTAAAAACCCTAATTGGATTAGAATAAGCCCAGGGAGGACAAAAATGACCTAAATATTCAACCAATGACACAAAATCACATATTGGATGCACAAGATTGGTTAAAAACCCTAATTGGATTAGAATAAGCCTACGGAGGACGAAAATGACCTAAATGTTCAACCAATGACACAAAATCACATATTGGATGCACAAGATTGGTTAAAAACCCTAATTGGATTAGAATAAGCCTAGGGAGGATGAAAATGACCTAAATGTTCAACCAATGACACAAAATCACATATAGGATGCACAAGATTGGTTAAAAACCCTAATTGGATTAGAATAAGCCTAGGGAGGACGAAAATGACCTAAATGTTCAACCAATGACACAAAATGACACAAAATCACATATTGGATGCACAAGATTGGTTAAAAACCCTAATTGGATTAGAATAAGCCGAGCGAGGACGAAAATGACCTAATTGGATTACCAATGACACAAAATCACTTTTTATATGCACAAGATTGGTTAAAAACCCTAATTGGATTAGAATAAGCCTAGGGAGGACGAAAATGACCTAAATGTTCAACCAATGACACAAAATCACATATTGGATGCACAAGATTGGTTAAAAACCCTAATTGGATTAGAATAAGCCTAGGGAGGACGAAAATGACCTAAATGTTCAACCAATGACACAAAATCACATATTGGATGCACAAGATTGGTTAAAAACCCTAATTGGATTAGAATAAGCCTAGGGGGGACGAAAATGACCTAAATGTTCAACCAATGACACAAAATCACATATTGGATGCACAAGATTGGTTAAAAACCCTAATTGGATTAGAATAAGCCTAGGGAGGACGAAAATGACCTAAATGTTCAACCATTGACACAAAATCACATATTGGATGCACAAGATTGGTTAAAAACCCTAATTGGATTAGAATAAGCCTATGGAGGACGAAAATGACCTAAATGTTCAACCAATGACATAAAATTACACAAAATCACATATTGGATATATAAGATTGGTTAAAAACCTTAATTGGATTAGAATAAGCCTAGGGAGGACGAAAATGACCTAAATGTTCAACCAATGACACAAAATCACATATTGGATGCACAAGATTGGTTAAAAACCCTAATTGGATTAGAATAAGCCTAGGGAGGACGAAAATGACCTAAATGTTCAACCAATGACACAAAATGACACAAAATCACATATTGGATGCACAAGATTGGTTAAAAACCCTAATTGGATTAGAATATGCCTAGGGAGGACCAAAATGACCTAAATGTTCAACCAATGACACATAATGACACAAAATCACATATTGGATGCACAAGATTGGTTAAAAACCCTAATTGGATTAGAATAAGCCTAGGGAGGACGAAAATGACCTAAATGTTCAACCAATGACACAAAATGACACAAAATCACATATTGGATGCACAAGATTGGTTAAAAACCCTAATTGGATTAGAATAAGCGTAGGGAGGACGAAAATGACCTAAATTTTCAACCAATGACACAAAATCACATATTGGATGCACAAGATTTGTTGAAAACCCTAATTGGATTAGAATAAGCCTAGGGTGGGCGAAAATGAACAAAATGTTCAACCAATGACACAAAATAACATATTGGATGCACAAGATTGCTTAAAAACCCTAATTTGATTAGAATAAGCCTAGGGAGGACGAAAATGACCTAAATGTTCAACCAATGACACAAAATGACACAAAATCACATATTGGATGCTCAAGATTGGTTAAAAACCCTAATTGGATTAGAATAAGCCTAGGGAGGACGAAAATGACCTTAATGTGCAACCAATGACACAAAATGACACAAAATCACATATTGGATGCACAAGATTGGTTTAAAACCCTAATTGGATTAGAATAAGCCTAGGGGAAAATGACCTAAATGTTCAACCAATGACACAAAATCACATATTGGATGCACAAGATTGGTTAAAAACCCTAATTGGATTAGAATAAGCCCAAGGAGGACGAAAATGGCCTAAATGTTCAACCAATGACACAAAATCACATATTGGATGCACAAGATTGGTTAAAAACCCTAATTGGATTAGAATAAGCCTAGGGAGGACGAAAATGACCTTAATGTTCAACCAATGACACAAAATGACACAAAATCACATATTGGATGCACAAGATTGGTTAAAAACCCTAATTGGATTAGAACAAGCTTAGGGAGGACGAAAATGACCTAAATGTTCAACCAATGACACAAAATGACACAAAATCACATATTGGATGCACAAGATTGGTTAAAAACCCTAATTGGATTAGAATAAGCCTAGGGAGGACGAAAATGACCTAAATGTTCAACCAATGACACAAAATCACATATTGGATGCACAAGATTGGTTAAAAACCCTAATTGGATTAGAATAAGCCTAGGGAGGACGAAAATGACCAACATGTTCAACCGATGACACAAAATGACACAAAATCACATATTAGATGCACAAGATTGGTTAAAAACCCTAATTGGATTAGAATAAGCCTAGGGAGGACGAAAAATGACCTAAATGTTCAACCGATGACACAAAATGACACAAAATCACATATTGGATGCACAAGATTGGTTAAAAACCCTAATTGGATTAGAATAAGCCTAGGGAGGACGAAAATGACCAAAATGTTCAACTGATGACACAAAATCACATATTGGATGCACAAGATTGGTTAAAAACCCTAATTGGATTAGAATAAGCCTAGGGAGGACGAAAATGACCTAAATGTTCAACCAATGACACAAAATGACACAAAATCACATATTGGATGCACAAGATTGGTTAAAAACCCTAATTGGATTAGAATAAGCCTAGGGAGGACGAAAATGACCTAAATGTTCAACCAATGACACAAAATGACACAAAATCACATATTGGATGCACAAGATTGGTTAAAAACCCTAATTGGATTAGAATAAGCCTAGGAGGACGAAAATGAACTAAAAGTTTAGCCAATGACACAAAATGACACAAAATCACATATTGGATGCACAAGATTGGTTAAAAACCCTAATTGGATTAGAATAAGCCTAGGGAGGACGAAAATGACCTAAATGTTCAACCAATGACACAAAATCACATATTGGATGCACAAGATTGGTTAAAAACCCTAATTGGATTAGAATAAGCCTAGCAAGGACGAAAATGACCTAAATGTTCAACCAATGACACAAAATGACACAAAATCACATATTGGATGCACAAGATTGGTTAAAAACCCTAATTGGATTAGAATAAGCCTAGGGAGGACAAAAATGACCTAAATGTTCAACCAATGACACAAAATCACATATTGGATGCACAAGATTGGTTAAAAACCCTAATTGGATTAGAATAAGCCTAGGGAGGACGAAAATGACCTAAATGTTCAACCAATGACACAAAATGACACAAAATCACATATTGGATGCACAAGATTGGTTAACAACCCTAATTGGATTAGAATAAGCCTAGGGAGGACGAAAATGACCTAAATGTTCAACCAATGACACAAAATGACACAAAATCACATATTGGATGCACAAGATTAGTTAAAAATCCTAATTGGATTAGAATAAGCCTAGCGAGGACGAAAATGACCTAATTGGATTACCAATGACACAAAATCACTTATTATATGCACAAGATTGGTTAAAAACCCTAATTGGATTAGAATAAGCCTAGGGAGGACAAAAATGAACTAAATGTTCAACCAATGACACAAAATGACACAAAATCACATATTGGGTGCACAAGATTGGTTAAAAACCCTAATTGGATTAGAATAAGCCTAGGGAGGACGAAAATGACCTAAATATTCAACCAATGACACAAAATCACATATTGGATGCACAAGATTGGTTAAAAACCCTAATTGGATTAGAATAAGCCTAGGGAGGACGAAAATGACCTAAATGTTCAACCAATGACACAAAATCACATATTGGATGCACAAGATTGGTTAAAAACCCTAATTGGATTAGAATAAGCCTAGGGAGGACGAAAATGACCTAAATGTTCAACCAATGACACAAAATCACATATTGGATGCACAAGATAGGTTAAAAACCCTAATTGGATTGGAATAAGCCAAGGGAGGACGAAAATGACCTAAATGTTCAACCAATGACACAAAATGACCCAAAATTACATATTGGATGCACAAGATTGGTTAAAAACCCTAATTGGATTAGAATAAGCCTAGGGAGGACGAAAATGACCTAAATGTTCAACCAATGACACAAAATGACACAAAATCACATATTGGATGCACAAGATTGGTTAAAAACCCTAATTGGATTAGAATAAGCCTAGGGAGGACGAAAATGACCTAAATGTTCAACCAATGACACAAAATGACACAAAATCACATATTGGATGCACAAGATTGGTTAAAAACCCTAATTGGATTAGAATAAGCCTAGGAGGACGAAAATGAACTAAAAGTTTAGCCAATGACACAAAATGACACAAAATCACATATTGGATGCACAAGATTGGTTAAAAACCCTAATTGGATTAGAATAAGCCTAGGGAGGACGAAAATGACCTAAATGTTCAACCAATGACACAAAATCACATATTGGATGCACAAGATTGGTTAAAAACCCTAATTGGATTAGAATAAGCGAAGCGAGGACGAAAATGACCTAAATGTTCAACCAATGACAAAAAATCACATATTGGATGCACAAGATTGGTTAAAAACCCTAATTGGATTAAAATAAGCCTAGGGAGGACGAAAATGACCTAAATGTTCAACCAATGACACAAAATGACACAAAATCACATATTGGATGCACAAGATTGGTTAAAAACCCTAATTGGATTAGGGTAAGCCTAGGGAGGACGAAAATGAACTTAATGTTCAACCAATGACAGAAAATCACATATTGGATGCACAAGATTGGTTAAAAACCCAAATTGGATTAGAATAAGCCTAGGGAGAACGAAAATGACCTAAATGTTCAACCAATGACACAATGACACAAAATCACATATTGGATGCACAAGATTGGTTAAAAATCCTAATTGGATTAGAATAACCCTAGGGAGGTCGAAAATGACCTAAATGTTCAACCAATGACACAAAATGACACAAAATCACATATTGGATGCACAAGATTGGTTAAAAACACTAATTGGATTAGAATAAGCCTAGGGAGGATGAAAATGACCTAAATGTTCAACCAATGACACAAAATCACATATTGGATGGACAAGATTGGTTAAAAACCCTAATTGGATTAGAATAAGCCTAAGGAGGATGAAAATGACCTAAATGTTCAACCAATGACACAAAATCACATATAGGAAGCACAAGATTGGTTAAAAACCCTAATTGGATTAGAATAAGCCTAGGGAGGACGAAAGTGACCTAAATGTTCAACCAATGACAAAAAGTCACACATTGGATGCACAAGATTGGTTAAAAACCCTAATTGGATGAGAATAAGCCTAAGGGGGACGAAAATGACCTAAATGTTCAACCAATGACACAAAATGACAAAAAATCACATATTGGATGCACAAGATTGGTTAAAAACCCTAATTGGATTAGAATAAGCCTAGGGAGGACAAAAATGACCTAAATGTTCAACCAATGACACAAAATGACACAAAATCACATATTGGATGCACAAGATTGGTTAAAACCCTAATTGGATTAGAATAAGCTTAGGGAGGACAAAAATGACCTAAATGTTCAACCAATGACACAAAATGACAAAAAATACATATTGGATGCACAAGATTGGTTAAAAACCCTAATTGGATTAGAATAAGCCTAGGGAGGACGAAAATGACCTAAATGTTCAACCAATGACACAAAATCACATATTGGATGCACAAGATTGGTTAAAAACCCTAATTGGATTAGAATAAGCCTAGGGAGGACGAAAATGACCTAAATGTTCAACCAATGACACAAAATCACATATTGGATGCACAAGATTGGTTAAAAACCCTAATTGGATTAGAATAAGCCTAGGGAGGACAAAAATGACCTAAATATTCAACCGATGACACAAAATCACATATTGGATGCACAAGATTGGTTAAAAACCCTAATTGGATTAGAATAAGCCTAGGGAGGACGAAAATGACCTAAATGTTCAACCAATGACACAAAATCACATATTGGATGCACAAGATTGGTTAAAAACCCTAATTGGATTAGAATAAGCCTAGGGAGGACGAAAATGACCTAAATGTTCAACCAATGACACAAAATGACACAAAATCACATATTGGATGCACTAGATTGGTTAAAAACCCTAATTGGATCAGAATAAGCCTAGGGAGGACGAAAACGACCTAAGTGTTCAACTAATGATACAAAATCACATATTGGATGCACAAGATTAATTAAAAACATTAATTGTATTAGAATAAGCCTAGGGAGGACGAAAGAGACCTAAATGTTCAACCAATGACACAAAATCACATATTGGATACACAAGATTGGTTTAAAACCCTAATTGGATTAGAATAAGCCTAGGGAGGACGAAAATGACCTAAATGTTCAACCAATGACACAAAATCACATATTGGATGCACAAGATTGGTTAAAAACCCTAATTGGATTAGAATAAGCCTACGGAGGACGAAAATGACCTAAATGTTCAACCAATGACACAAAATCATATATTGGATGCACAAGATTGGTTAAAAACCCTAATTGGTTTAGAATAAGACTAGGGAGGACGAAAATGACCTAAATGTTCAACCAATGACACAAAATGACACAAAATCACATATTGGATGCACTAGTGGTTAAAAACCCTAATTGGATTAGAATAAGCCTAGGGAGGACGAAAATGACCTAAATGTTCAACCAATGACACAAAATGACACAAAATCACATATTGGATGCACAAGATTGGTTAAAAACCCTAATTGGATTGTAATAAGCCTAGGGAGGACGAAAATGACCTAATTGGATTACCAATGACATAAAATCACTTATCATATGCACAAGATTGGTTAAAAACCCTAATTGGATTAGAATAAGCCTAGGGAGGACGAAAATGACCTAAATGTTCAACCAATGACACAAAATGACACAAAATCACATATTGGATGCACAAGATTGGTTAAAAACCCTAATTGGATTAGAATAAGCCTAGGGAGGACGAAAATGACCTAAATGTTCAACCAATGACACAAAATGACACAAAATCACATATTGGATGCACAAGATTGGTTAAAAACTCTAATTGGATTAGAATAAGCCTAGCGAGGACGAAAATGACCTAATTGGGTTACCAATGAAATAAAATCACTTATTATGTGCACAAGATTGGTTAAAAACCCTAATTGGATTAGAATAAGCCTAGGGAGGACGAAAATGACCTAAATGTTCAACCAATGACACAAAATGACACAAAATCACATATTGGATGCACAAGATTGGTTAAAAACCCTAATTGGATTAGAATAAGCCTAGGGATAACGAAAATGACCTAAATGTTCAACCAATGACACAAAATGACACAAAATCTCATATTGGATGCACAAGATTGGTTAAAAACCCTAATTGGATTAGAATAAGCCTAGGGAGGACGAAAATGACCTAAATGTTCAACCAATGACACAAAATGACACAAAATCACATATTGGATGCACAAGATTGGTTAAAAACCCTAATTGGATTAGAATAAGCCTAGGGAGGACGAAAATGACGTAAATGTTCAATTAATAACACAAAATCACATATTGGATGCACTAGATGGGTTAAACACCCTAATTGGATTAGAATAAGCCTATGGAGGACGAAAATGACCTAAATGTTCAACCAATGACACAAAACGACACAAAATCACATATTGGATGCACAAGATTGGTTAAAAACCCTAATTGGATTAGAATAAGCCTAGGGAGGACGAAAATGACCTAAATGTTCAACCAATGACACAAAATCACATATTGGATGCACAAGATTGGTTAAAAACCGTAGCTGTATTAGAATAAGCCTAGGGAGGACGAAAATGACCTAAATGTTCAACCAATGACACAAAATCACATATTGGATGCACAAGATTGGTTAAAAACCCTAATTGGATTAGAATAAGCCTAGGGAGGACGAAAATGACCTAATTGTTGAACCAATGACACAAAATTACACAAAATCACATATTGGATGCACAAGATTGGTTAAAAACCCTAATTGGATTAAAATAAGCCTAGGGAGGACGAAAATGACCTAAATGTTCAACCAATGACACAAAATGACACAAAATCACATATTGGATTCACAAGATTGGTTAAAAACCCTAATTGGATTAGAATAAGCCTAGGGAGGACGAAAATGACCTAAATGTTAAACCAATGACACAAAATCACATATTGGATGCACAAGATTGGTTAAAAACCCGAATTGGATTAGAATAAGCAAAGGGAGGACGAAAATGACCTAAATGTTCAACCAATGACACAAAATCACATATTGGATGCACAAGATTGGTTAAAAACCCTAATTGGATTGGAATAAGCATAGGGAGGACAAAAATGACCGAAATATTCAACCAATGACACAAAATGACACAAAATCACATATTGGATGCACTAGATGGGTTAAAAACCCTAATTGGATTAGAATAAGCCTAGGGAGGACGAAAATGACCTAAATGTTCAACCAATGACACAAAATGACACAAAATCACATATTGGATGCACAAGATTGGTTAAAAACCCTAATTGGATTAGAATAAGTCTAGCGAGGACGAAAATGACCCAAATGTTCAACCAATGACACAAAATCACATATTGGATGCACAAGATTGGTTAAAAACCCTAATTGGATTAGAATAAGCCTAGGGAGGACGAAAATGACCTAAATGTTCAACCAATGACACAAAATGACACAAAATCACATATTGGATGCACAAGATTGGTTAAAAACCCTAATTGGATTAGAATAAGCCTAGGGAGGACGAAAATGACCTAAATGTTCAACCAATGACACAAAATGACACAAAATCACATATTGGATGCACAAGATTGGTTAAAAATCCTAATTGGATTAAAATAACCCTAGGGAGGACGAAAATGACCTAAATGTTGAACCAATGACACAAAATGACACAAAATCACATATTGGATGCAGAAGATTGGTTAAAAACCCTAAATGGAATAGAATAAGCCTAGGGAGGACGAAAATGAACTAAATGTTCAACCAATGACACAAAATCACATATTGGATGCACAAGATTGGTTAAAAACCCTAATTGGATTAGAATAAGCCTAGGGAGGACGAAAATGACCTAAATGTTCAACCAATGACACAAAATGACACAAAATCACATATTGGATGCACAAGATTGGTTAAAAACCCTAAATGGATTCGAATAAGCCTAGGAAGGACGAAAATGACATAAATGTTCAACCAATGACACAAAATCACATATTGGATGCACAAGATTGGTTAAAAACCCTAATTGGATTAGAATAAGCCTAGGGAAGACGAAAATGACCTAAATGTTCAACCAATGACACAAAATGACACAAAATCACATGTTGGATGCACAAGATTGGTTAAAAACCCTAATTGGATTAGAATAACCCTAGGGAGAACGAAAATGACCTAAATATTCAACCAATGACACAAAATGACACAAAATCACATATTGGATGCACAAGATTGGTTAAAAACCCTAATTGGATTAGAATAAGCCTAGGGAGGACGAAAATGACCTAAATGTTCAACCAATGACACAAAATGACACAAAATCACATATTGGATGCACAAGATTGGTTAAAAACCCTAATTGGATTAGAATAAGCCTAGGGACGACAAAAATGACCTAAATGTTCAACCAATGACACAAAATGACACAAAATCACATATTGGATGCACAAGATTGGTTAAAAACCGTAATTGAATTAGAATAAGCCTAGGGAGGACGAAAATGACCTAAATGTTCAACCAATGACACAAAATGACACAAAATCACATATTGGATGCACAAGATTGGTTAAAAACCCTAATTGGATTAGAATAAGCCTAGGGAGGACGAAAATGACCTAAATGTTCAACCAATGACACAAAATGACACAAAATCACATATTGGATGCACAAGATTGGTTAAAAACCCTAATTGGATTAGAATATGCCTAGAGAGGACGAAAATGACCTAAATGTTCAACCAATGACACAAAATGACAAAATCACATATTGGATGCACAAGATTGGTTAAAAACCCTAATTGGA
>JBBPBQ010000008.1:5004221-5051006 GCA_037974755.1 Cicer yamashitae | reverse complement strand
GTTCAACCAATGACACAAAATCACATATCGGATGCACAAGATTGGTTAAAAACCGTAATTGGATTAGAATAAGCCTAGGGAGGACGAAAATGACCTAAATGTTCAACCAATGACAAAAAATCACATAGTGGATGCACAAGATTGGTTAAAAACCCTAATTGGATTAGAATAAGCCTAGGGTGGACGAAAATGACCTAAATGTTCAACCAATGACACAAAATCACATATTGGATGCACAAGATTGGTTAAAAACCCTAATTGGATTAGAATAAGCCTAGGGAGGATGAAAATGACCTAAATGTTCAACCAATGACACAAAATCAGATATTGGATTCACAAGATTGGTTAAAATCCTAATTGGATTAGAATAAGCCTAGGGAGGAGGAAAATGACCTAAATGTTCAACCAATGACAAAAAATGACACAAAATCACATATTGCATGCACTAGATTGGTTAAAAACCCTAATTGGATTAGAATAAGCCTAGGGAGGACAAAAATGACCTAAATGTTCAACCAATGACACAAAATCACGTATTGGATGCACAAGATTGGTTAAAAACCGTAATTGGATTAGAATAAGCCTAGCGAGGACGAAAATGACCTAAATGTTCAACCAATGACACAAAATGACACAAAATCACATATTGGATGCACAAGATTGGTTAAAAACACTAATTGGATTAGAATAAGCCTAGGGAGGACGAAAATGACCTAAATGTTCAACCAATGACACAAAATGACACAAAATTACATATGGGATGCACAAGATTGGTTAAAAACCCTAATTGGATTAGAATAAGCCTAGAGAGGAGGAAAATGACCTAAATGTGCAACCAATGACACAAAATCACATATTGGATGGACAAGATTGTTTAAAAACCCTAATTGGATGAGAATAAGCCTTCGGAGGACGAAAATGACCTAAATGTTCAACCAATGACACAAAATGACACAAAATCGCATATTGGATGCACAAGATTGGTTAAAAACCCTAATTGGATTAGAATAAGCCTAGGGAGGACGAAAATGACCTAAATGTTCAACCAATGACACAAAATCACATATTGGATGCACAAGATTGGTTAAAAACCCAAATTGGATTAGAATAAGCCTAGGGATGACGAAAATGACCTAAATGTTCAACCGATGACACAAAATTACACAAAATCACATATTGGATGCACAAGATTGATTAAAAACCCTAATTGGATTAGAATAAGCCTAGGGAGGACGAAAATGACCTAAATGTTCAACCAATGACACAAAATGACACAAAATCACATATTGGATGCACAAGATTGGTTAAAAACCCTAATTGGATTAGAATAGGCCTAAGGAGGACGAAAATGACCTAAATGTTCAACCAATGACACAAAATCACATATTGGATGCACAAGATTGGTTAAAAATCCTAATTGGATTAGAATAAGCCTAGGGAGGACGAAAATGACCTAAATGTTCAACCAATGACACAAAATTACACAAAATCACATATTGGATGCACAAGATTGGTTAAAAACCCTAGTTGGATTAGAATAAGCCTAGGGAGGACGAAAATGACCTAAATGTTCAACCAATGACACAAAATTACACCAAATCACATATTGGATGCACAAGATTGGTTAAAAACCCTAATTGGATTAGAATAAGCCTAGGGAGGACGAAAATGACCTAAATGTTCAACCAATGACACAAAATCACATATTGGATGCACAAGATTGGTTAAAAACCCAAATTGGATTAGAATAAGCCTAGGGAGGACGAAAATGACCTAAATGTTCAACCAATGACACAAAATGACACGAAATCACATATTGGTTGCACAAGATTGGTTAAAAACCCTAATTGGATTAGAATAAGCCAAGGGAGGACGAAAATGACCTAAATGTTCAACCAATGACATAAAATCACATATTGGATGCACAAGATAGGTTAAAAACCCTAATTGGATTAGAATAAGCCTAGGGAGGACGAAAATGAAATAAATGTTCAACCAATGACACAAAATGACACAAAATCACATAATGGATGCACAAGATTGGTTAAAAACCCTAATTGGATTAGAATAAGCCTAGGGTGGACGAAAATGACCTAAATGTTCAACCAATGACACAAAATCACATATTGGATGCACAAGATTGGTTAAAAACCCAAATTGGATTAGAATAAGCCTAAGGAGGACGAAAATGACCTAAATGTTCAACCAATGACACAAAATGACACAAAATCACATATTGGATGCACAAGATTTGATAAAAACCCTAATTGGATTAGAATAAGCCTAGGGAGGACGAAAATGACCTAAATGTTCAACCAATGACACAAAATCACATATTGGATGCACAAGATTGGTTAAAAACCCAAATTGGATTAGAATAAGCCTAGGGAGGACGAAAATGACCTAAATGTTCAACCAATGACACAAAATGACACAACATCACTTATTGGATGCACAAGATTGGTTAAAAACCCTAATTGGATTAGAATAAGCCTAGGGAGGACGAAAATGACCTAAATGTTCAACCAATGACACAAAATGACACAAAATCACATATTGGATGCACAAGATTGGTTAAAAACTCTAATTGGATTAGAATAAGCCTAAGGAGGACGAAAATTACCTAAATATTTAACCAATGACACAAAATCACATATTGGATGCACAAGATTGGTTAAAAACCCAAATTGGATTAGAATAAGCCTAGGGAGGACGAAAATGACCTAAATGTTCAACCAATGACACAAAATCACATATTGGATGCACAAGTTTGGTTAAAAACCCTAATTGGATTAGAATAAGCCTAGGGAGGACGAAAATGACCTAAATGTTCAACCAATGACACAAAATGACACAAAATCACATATTGGATGCACAAGATTGGTTAAAAACCCTATATGGATTAGAATAAACCTAGGGAGGACGGAAATGATCTAAATGTTCAATCAATGACACAAAATGACACAAAATCACATATTGGATGCACAAAATTGGTTAAAAACCCTAATTGGATTAGAATAAGCCTAGGAAGGACGAAAATGACCTAAATGTTAAGCCAATGACACAAAATCACATATTGGATGCACAAGATTGGTTAAAAACCCTAATTGGATTAGAATAAGCCTAGGGAGGACGAAAATGACCTAAATGTTCAACCAATGACACAAAATCACATATTGGATGCACAAGATTGGTTAAAAACCCTAATTGGATTAGAATAAGCCTAAGGAGGACGAAAATGACCTAAATGTACAACCAATGACACAAAATCACATATTGGATGCACAAGATTGGTTAAAAACCCTAATTGGATTAGAATAAGCCTAGGGAGGACGAAAATGACCTAAATGTTCAACCAATGACACAAAATCACATATTGGATGCACAAGATTGGTTAAAAACCCTCATTGGATTAGAATAAGCCTAGGGAGGACGAAAATGACCTAAATGTTCAACCAATGACACAAAATCACATATTGGATGCACAAGATTGGTTAAAAACCCTAATTGGATTAGAATAAGCCTAGGGAGGACGAAAATGACCTAAATGTTCAACCAATGACACAAAATGACACAAAATCACATATTGGATTCACTAGTGGTTAAAAACCCTAATTGGATTAGAATAAGCCTAGGGAGGACGAAAATGACCTAAATGTTCAACCAATTACACAAAAAGACACAAAGTCACATATTGGATGCACAAGATTGGTTAAAAACCCTAATTGGTTTAGAATAAGCCTAGGGAGGACGAAAATGAACTAAATGTTCAACCAATGACACAAAATCACATATTGGATGCACAAGATTGGTTAAAAACCCTAATTGGATTAAAATAAGCCTAGGGAGGACGAAAATGACCTAAATGTTCAACCAATGACACAAAATGACACAAAATCACATATTGGATTCACAAGATTGGTTAAAAACCCTAATTGGATTAGAATAAGCCTAGGGAGGACGAAAATGACCTAAATGTTAAACCAATGACACAAAATCACATATTGGATGCACAAGATTGGTTAAAAACCCGAATTGGATTAGAATAAGCAAAGGGAGGACGAAAATGACCTAAATGTTCAACCAATGACACAAAATCACATATTGGATGCACAAGATTGGTTAAAAACCCTAATTGGATTGGAATAAGCATAGGGAGGACAAAAATGACCGAAATATTCAACCAATGACACAAAATGACACAAAATCACATATTGGATGCACTAGATGGGTTAAAAACCCTAATTGGATTAGAATAAGCCTAGGGAGGACGAAAATGACCTAAATGTTCAACCAATGACACAAAATGACACAAAATCACATATTGGATGCACAAGATTGGTTAAAAACCCTAATTGGATTAGAATAAGTCTAGCGAGGACGAAAATGACCCAAATGTTCAACCAATGACACAAAATCACATATTGGATGCACAAGATTGGTTAAAAACCCTAATTGGATTAGAATAAGCCTAGGGAGGACGAAAATGACCTAAATGTTCAACCAATGACACAAAATGACACAAAATCACATATTGGATGCACAAGATTGGTTAAAAACCCTAATTGGATTAGAATAAGCCTAGGGAGGACGAAAATGACCTAAATGTTCAACCAATGACACAAAATGACACAAAATCACATATTGGATGCACAAGATTGGTTAAAAATCCTAATTGGATTAAAATAACCCTAGGGAGGACGAAAATGACCTAAATGTTGAACCAATGACACAAAATGACACAAAATCACATATTGGATGCAGAAGATTGGTTAAAAACCCTAAATGGAATAGAATAAGCCTAGGGAGGACGAAAATGAACTAAATGTTCAACCAATGACACAAAATCACATATTGGATGCACAAGATTGGTTAAAAACCCTAATTGGATTAGAATAAGCCTAGGGAGGACGAAAATGACCTAAATGTTCAACCAATGACACAAAATGACACAAAATCACATATTGGATGCACAAGATTGGTTAAAAACCCTAATTGGATTAGAATATGCCTAGGGAGGACCAAAATGACCTAAATGTTCAACCAATGACACATAATGACACAAAATCACATATTGGATGCACAAGATTGGTTAAAAACCCTAATTGGATTAGAATAAGCCTAGGGAGGACGAAAATGACCTAAATGTTCAACCAATGACACAAAATGACACAAAATCACATATTGGATGCACAAGATTGGTTAAAAACCCTAATTGGATTAGAATAAGCCGAGGGAGGACGAAAATGACCCAAATGTTCAACCAATGACACAAAATGACACAAAATCACATATTGGATGCACAAGATTGGTTAAAAACCCTAATTGGATTAGAATAAGCCTAGGGAGGACGAAAATGACCTAAATGTTCAACCAATGACACAAAATGACACAAAATCACATATTGGATGCACAAGATTGGTTAAAAACCCTAATTGGATTAGAATAAGCCTAGGGAGAACGAAAACGACCTAAATGTTCAACTAATGACACAAAATCACATATTGGATGCACAAGATTTGTTAAAAACCCTAATTGGATTAGAATAAGCCTAGGGAGGACGAAAATGACCTAAATGTTCAACCAATGACACAAAATCACACAAAATCACATATTGGATGCACTAGATGGGTTAAAAACCCTAATTGGATTAGAATAAGCCTAGGGAGGACGAAAATGACCTAAATGTTCGACCAATGACACAAAATGACACAAAATCACATATTGGATGCACAAGATTGGTTAAAAACCCTAATTGGATTAGAATAAGCCTAGGGAGGACGAAAATGACCTAAATGTTCAACCAATGACACAAAATGACACAAAATCACATATTGGATGCACAAGATTGGTTAAAAACCCTAATTGGATTAGAATAAGCCTAGGGAGGACGAGAATGACCTAAATGATCAACCAATAACACAAAATCACATATTGGATGCACAAGATTGGTTAAAAACCCTAATTGGATTAGAATAAGCCTAGGGAGGACGAAAATCACCTAAATAATCAACCATTGACACAAAATGACACAAAATCACATATTGGATGCACAAGATTGGTTAAAAACCCTAATTGGATTAGAATAAGCCTAGGGAGGACGAAAATGACCTAAATGACCAACCAATGACACAAAATCACATATTGGATGCACAAGATTGGTTAAAAACCCTAATTGGATTAGAATAAGCCTAGGGAGGACGAAAATGACCTAAATGTTCA
Source organism: Cicer yamashitae (assembly GCA_037974755.1). Taxonomy (NCBI): domain Eukaryota; kingdom Viridiplantae; phylum Streptophyta; class Magnoliopsida; order Fabales; family Fabaceae; genus Cicer; species Cicer yamashitae. Next base: position 5,044,784 of record JBBPBQ010000008.1, on the reverse strand, counting down.
ACCAATGACACAAAATGACACAAAATCACATATTGGATGCACAAGATTGGTTAAAAACCCTAATTGGATTAGAATAAGCCTAGGGAGGACGAAAATGACCTAAATCTTCAACCAATGACACAAAATGACACAAAATTACTTATTGGATGCACAAGATTGGTTAAAAACCCTAATTGGATTAGAATAAGTCTAGAGAGGACGAAAATGACCTAAATGTTCAACCAATGACACAAAATCACATATTGGATGCACAAGATTGGTTAAAAACCCTAATTGGATTAGAATAAGCCTAGGGAGGATGAAAATGACCTAAATGTTCAACCAATGACACAAAATCACATATTGGATGCACAAGATTGGTTAAAAACCCTAATTGGATTAGAATAAGCCTAGCGAGGACGAAAATGACCTAATTGGATTACCAATGACACAAAATCACATATTGGATGCACAAGATTGGTTAAAAACCCTAATTGGATTAGAATAAGCCTAGGGAGGACGAAAATGACCTAAATGTTCAACCAATGACACAAAATGACACAAAATCACATATTGGATGCACAAGATTGGTTAAAAACCCTAATTGGATTAGAATAAGCCTAGGGAGGACGAAAATGACCTAAATGTTAGACCAATGACACAAAATCACATATTGGATGCACAAGATTGGTTAAAAACACTAATTGGATTAGAATAAGCCTAGGGAGGACGAAAATGATCTAAATGTTCAACCAATGACACAAAATCACATATTGGATGCACAAGATTGGTTAAAAACCCTAATTGGACTAGAATAAGCCTAGGGAGGTCCCAAATGACCTAAATGTTCAACCAATGACACAAAATCACATATTGGATGCACAAGATTGGTTAAAAACCCTAATTGGATTAGAATAAGCCTAGGGAGGACGAAAATGACCTAAATATTCAACCAATGACACAAAATGACACAAAATCACATATTGGATGCACAAGATTGGTTAAAAACCGTTATTGGATTAGAGTAAGCCTAGGGAGGACGAAAATGACCTAAATATTCAACCAATGACACAAAATCACATATTGGATGCACAAGATTGGTTAAAAACCCTAATTGGATTAGAATAAGCTTAGGGAGGACGAAAATGACCTACATGTTGAACCAATGACACAAAATGACACAAAATCACATATTGGATGCACAAGATTGGTTAAAAACCCTAATTGGATTAGAATAAGACTAGGGAGGACGAAAATGACCTAAATGTTCAACCAATGACACAAAATGACAAAAAATCACATATTGGATGCACAAGATTGGTTAAAAACCCTAATTGGATTAAAATGAGCCTAGGGAGGACGAAAATGACCTAAATGTTCAACCAATGACACAAAATGACACAAAATCACATATTGGATGCACAAGATTGGTTAAAAACCCTAATTGGATTAGGGTAAGCCTAGGGAGGACGAAAATGAACTTAATGTTCAACCAATGACAGAAAATCACATATTGGATGCACAAGATTGGTTAAAAACCCAAATTGGATTAGAATAAGCCTAGGGAGAACGAAAATGACCTAAATGTTCAACCAACGACACAATGACACAAAATCACATATTGGATGCACAAGATTGGTTAAAAATCCTAATTGGATTAGAATAACCCTAGGGAGGTCGAAAATGACCTAAATGTTCAACCAATGACACAAAATGACACAAAATCACATATTGGATGCACAAGATTGGTTAAAAACACTAATTGGATTAGAATAAGCCTAGGGAGGATGAAAATGACCTAAATGTTCAACCAATGACACAAAATCACATATTGGATGCACAAGATTAGTTAAAAACACTAATTGGATTAGAATAAGCCTGGGGAGGACGAAAATGACCTAAATGTTCAACCAATGACACAATGACACAAAATCACATATTGGATGCACAAGATTGGTTAAAAATCCTAATTGGATTAGAATAACCCTAGGGAGGTCGAAAATGACCTAAATGTTCAACCAATGACACAAAATGACACAAAATCACATATTGGATGCACAAGATTGGTTAAAAACACTAAGTGGATTAGAATAAGCCTAGGGAGGATGAAAATGACCTAAATGTTCAACCAATGACACAAAATCACATATTGGATGCACAAGATTAGTTAAAAACACTAATTGGTTTAGAGTAAGCCTAGGGAGGACGAAAATGACCTAAATGTTCAACCAATGACACAAAATCACATATTGGATGCACAAGATTGGTTAAAAACCCTAATTGGATTAGAATAAGCCTAGGGAGGACGAAAATGACCTAAATGTTCAACCAATGACACAAAATGACACAAAATCACATATTGGATGCTCAAGATTGGTTAAAAACCCTAATTGGATTAGAATAAGCCTAGGTAGGACGAAAATGACCTAAATGTTCAACCAATGACACAAAATCACATATTGGATGCACAAGATTGGTTAAAAACCCTAATTGGATTAGAATAAGCCTAGGGAGGACAAAAATGACCTAAATGTTCAACCAATGAAACAAAATCACATATTGGATGCAAAGATTGGTTAAAAACCCTAATTGGATTAGAATAAGCCTAGGGAGGACGAAAATGACCTAAATGTTCAACCAATGACACAAAATGACACAAAATCACATATTGGATGCACAAGATTGGTTAAAAACCCTAATTGGATTAGAATAAGCCTAGGGAGGACGAAAATGACCTAAATGTTCAACCAATGACACAAAATGACACAAAATCACATATTGGTTGCACAAGATTGGTTAAAAAACCTAATTGGATTAGAATAAGCCTAGGGAGGACGAAAATGACCTAAATGTTCAACCAATGACACAAAATTACACAAAATCACATATTGGATGCACAAGATTGGTTAAAAACCCTAATTGGATTAGAATAAGCCTAGGGAGGACGAAAATGACCTAAATGTTCAACCAATGACACAAAATGACACAAAATCACATATTGGATGCAAAAGCTGGTTAAAAACCCTAATTGGATTAGAATAAACCTAGGGAGGACAAAAATGACCTAAATGTTCAACCAATGACACAAAATGACACAAAATCACATATTGGTTGTACAAGATTGGTTAAAAACCCTAATTGGATTAGAATAAGCCTAGGGAGGACGAAAATGACCTAAATGTTCAACCAATGACACAAAATTACACAAAATCACATATTGGATGCACAAGATTGGTTAAAAACCCTAATTGGATTAGAATAAGCCTAGGGAGGACGAAAATGACCTAAATGTTCAACCAATGACACAAAATCACATATTGGATGCACAAGATTGGTTAAAAACCCTAATTGGATTTGAATAACCCTAGGGAGGACGAAAATGTCTTAAATGTTCAACCAATGACACAAAATGACACAAAATCACATATTGGATGCACAAGATTGGTTAAAAACCCTAATTGGATTAGAATAAGCCTAGGGAGGACTAAAATGACCTAAATGTTCAACCAATGACACAAAATCACATATTGGATGCACAAGATTGGTTAAAAACCCTAATTGGATTAGAATAAGCCTAGGGAGGATGAAAATGACCTAAATGTTCAACCAATGACACAAAATCACATATTGGATGCACAAGATTGGTTAAAAACCCTAATTGGATTAGAATAAGCCTAGGAAGGACGAAAATGACCTAAATGTTCAACCAATGAGACAAAATCACATATTGGATGCACAAGATTGGTTAAAAACCCTAATTGGATTAGAATAAGCCTAGGGAGGACGAAAATGACCTAAATGTTCAACCAATGACACAAAATCACATATTGGATGCACAAGATTGGTTAAAAATCTAATTGGATTAGAATAAGCCTAGGGAGGACCAAAATGACCTAAATGTTCAACCAATGACACAAAATGCACAAAATCACATATTGGATGCACAAGATTGGTTAAAAACCCTAATTGGATTAGAATAAGCCTAGGGAGGACGAAAATGATCTAAATGTTCAAGCAATGAGACAAAATCACATATTGGATGCACAAGATTGGTTAAAAACCCTAATTGGATTAGAATAAGCCTAGGGAGGACGAAAATGACCTAAATGTTCAACCAATGACACAAAATCACATATTGGATGCACAAGATTGGTTAAAAACCCTAATTGGATTAGAATAAGCCTAGGGAGGACGAAAATGACCTAAATGTTCAACCAATGACACAAAATCACATATTGGATGCACAAGATTGGTTAAAAACCCTCATTGGATTAGAATAAGCCTAGGGAGGACGAAAATGACCTAAATGTTCAACCAATGACACAAAATCACATATTGGATGCACAAGATTGGTTAAAAACCCTAATTGGATTAGAATAAGCCTAGGGAGGACGAAAATGACCTAAATGTTCAACCAATGACACAAAATGACACAAAATCACATATTGGATGCACAAGATTGGTTAAAAACCCTAATTGGATTAGAATAAGCCTAGGGGAAAATGACCTAAATGTTCAACCACTGACACAAAATCACATATTGGATGCACAAGATTGGTTAAAAACCCTAATTGGATTAGAATAAGCCTAGGGAGGACGAAAATGACCTAAATGTTCAACCAATGACACAAAATCACATATTGGATGCACAAGATTGGTTAAAAATCCTAATTGGATTAGAATAAGGCTAGGGAGGGCGAAAATGACCTAAATGTTCAACCAATGACACAAAATGAAACAAAATCACATATTGGATGCACAAGATTGGTTAAAAACCCTAATTGGATTAGAATAAGCCTAGGGAGGACGAAAATGACCTAAATGTTCAACCAATGACACAAAATTACACAAAATCACATATTGGATGCTCAAGATTGGTTAAAAACCCTAATTGGATTAGAATAAGCCTAGGGAGGACGAAAATGACCTAAATGTTCAACCAATGACACAAAATCACATATTGGATGCACAAGATTGGTTAAAAACCCTAATTGGATTAGAATAAGCCTAGGGAGGACGAAAATGACCTAAATGTTCAACCAATGACACAAAATCACATATTGGATGCACAAGATTGGTTAAAAACCGTAATTGTATTACAATATGCCTAGGGAGGACGAAAATGACCTAAATGTTCAACCAATGACACAAAATGACACAAAATCACATATTGGATGCACAAGATTGGTTAAAAACCCTAATTGGATTAGAATTAGCCAAGGGAGGACGAAAATGACCTAAATGTTCAACCAATGACACAAAATCACATATTGGATGCACAAGATTGGTTAACAACCCTAATTGGATTAGAATAAGCCTAGGGAGGACGAAAATGACCTAAATGTTCAACCAATGACACAAAATCACATATTGGATGCACTAGATTGGTTAAAAACCCTAATTGCATTAGTATAAGCCTAGGGAGGACGAAAATGACCTAAATGTTCAACCAATGACACAAAATCACATATTGGATGCACAAGATTGGTTAACAACCCTAATTGGATTAGAATAAGAATAAGGAGGACAAAAATGACCTAAATGTTCAACCAATGACACAAAATGACACAAAGTCACATATTGGATGCACAAGATTGGTTAAAAATCCTAATTGGTTTAGAATAAGCCTAGGGAGGACGAAAATGACCTAAATGTTCAACCAATGACACAAAATGACACAAAATCACATATTGGATGCACAAGATTGGTTAAAAACCCTAATTGGATTAGAATAAGCCTAGGGAGGACGAAAATGACCTAATTGTTCAACCAATGACACAAAATGAAACAAAATCACATATTGGATGCACAAGATTGGTTAAAAACCCTAATTGGATTAGAATAAGCCTAGGGAGGACGAAAATGACCTAAATGTTCAACCAATGACACAAAATCACATATTGGATGCACAAGATTGGTTAAAAACCCAAATTGGATTAGAATAAGCCTAGGGAGAACGAAAATGACCTAAATGTTCAACCAATGACACAATGACACAAAATCACATATTGGATGCACAAGATTGGTTAAAAATCCTAATTGGATTAGAATAACCCTAGGGAGGTCGAAAATGACCTAAATGTTCAACCAATGACACAAAATGACACAAAATCACATATTGGATGCACAAGATTGGTTAAAAACACTAATTGGATTAGAATAAGCCTAGGGAGGATGAAAATGACCTAAATGTTCAACCAATGACACAAAATGACACAAAATCACATATTGGATGCACAAGATTGGTTAAAAACCCTAATTGGATTAGAATAAGACTAGGGAGGACGAAAATGACCTAAATGTTCAACCAATGACACAAAATGACAAAAAATCACATATTGGATGCACAAGATTGGTTAAAAACCCTAATTGGATTAAAATAAGCCTAGGGAGGACGAAAATGACCTAAATGTTCAACCAATGACACAAAATGACACAAAATCACATATTGGATGCATAAGATTGGTTAAAAACCCTAATTGGATTAGAATAAGCCTAGCGAGGACGAAAATGACGTAATTGGATTACCAATGACATAAAATCACTTATTATATGCACAAGATTGGTTAAAAACCATAATTGCATTAGAATAAGCCTAGGGAGGACGAAAATGACCTAAATGTGCAACCAATGACACAAAATCACATATTGGATGCACAAGATTGGTTAAAAACCCTAATTGGATTAGAATAAGCCTAGGGAGGACGAAAATGACCTAAATGTTCAACCAATGACACAAAATCACATATTGGATGCACAAGATTGGTTAAAAACCCTAATTGGGTTAGAATAAGTTTAGCGAGGACGAAAATGACCCAATTGGATTACAAATGACACAAAATCACTTATTATATGCACAAGATTGGTTAAAAACCCTAATTGGATTAGAATAAGCCTAGGGAGGACGAAAATGACCTAAATGTGCAACCAATGACACAAAATCACATATTGGATGCACGAGATTGGTTAAAAACTCTAATTGGATTAGAATAAGCATAGGGAGGACGAAAATGACCTAAATGTTCAACCAATGACACAAACTCGCATATTGGATCCACAAGATTGATTAAAAACCCTAATTGGATTAGAATAAGCCTAGGGAGGACGAAAATGACCTAAATGTTAAACCAATGACACAAAATGACACAAAATCACATATTGGATGCACAAGATTGGTTAAAAACCCTAATTGGATTAGAATAAGCCTAGGGAGGACGAAAATGACCTAAATGTTTAACCAATGACACAAAATGACATATTGGGTGCACAAGATTGGTTAAAAACCCTAATTGGATTAGAATAAGCTTAGGGAGGACGAAAATGACCTAATAGTTCAACCAATGCAACAAAATGACACAAAATCACATATTGGATGCACAAGATTGGTTAAAAACCCTAATTGGATTAGAATAAGCCCAGGGAGGACGAAAATGACCTAAATGTTCAACCAATGACACAAAATGACACAAAATCACATATTGGATGCACAAGATTGGTTAAAAACCCTAATTGGATTAGAATAAGCCTAGGGAGGACGAAAATGACCTAAATGTTCAACCAATGACACAAAATGACACAAAATCACATATTGGATGCACAAGATTGGTTAAAAACCCTAATTGGATTAGAATAAGCCTAGGGAGGACAAAAATGACCTAATTGGATTACCAATGACACAAAATCAATTATTATATGCAAAAGAGTGGTTAAAAACCCTAATTGGATTAGAATAAGCCTAGGGAGGACGAAAATGACCTAAATGTTCAACCAATGACAAAAAATCAAATATTGGATGCACAAGATTGGTTAAAAACCCTAATTGGATTAGAATAAGCCTAGGGAGGACGAAAATGACCTAAATGTTCAACCAATGACACAAAATGACACAAAATCACATATTGGATGCACAAGATTGTTTAAAAACCCTAATTGGATTAGAATAAGCCTAGGGAGGACGAAAATGACCAAAATGTTCAACCAATGACACAAAATCACATATTGGATGCACAAGATTGGTTAAAAACCCTAACTGGATTAGAATAAGCCTAGGGAGGACGAAAATGACCTAAATGTTCAACCAATGACACAAAATGACACAAAATCACATATTGGATGCACAAGATTGGTTAAAAACCTTAATTGGATTAGAATAAGCCTAGGGAGGACGAAAATGACCTAAATGTTCAACCAATGACACAAAATTACATATTGGATGCACAAGATTGGTTAAAAACCCTAATTGGATTAGAATAAGCCTAGGGAGGACGAAAATGACCTAAATGTTCAACCAATGACACAAAATGACAAAAAATCACATATTGGATGCACAAGATTGGTTAAAAACCCTAATTGGATTAGAATAAGCCTAGGGAGGACGAAAACGACTTAAATGTTCAACTAATGACACAAAATCACATATTGGATGCACAAGATTAGTTAAAAACCCTAATTGGATTAGAATAAGCCTAGGGAGGACGAAAATGACCTAAATGTTCAACCAATGACACAAAATCACATATTGGATGCACAAGATTGGTTAAAAACCCTAATTGGATTAGAATAAGCCTAGGGAGGACGAAAATGACCTAAATGTTCAACCAATGACACAAAATGACACAAAATCACATATTGGATGCACAAGATTGGTTAAATACACTAATTGGATTATAATAAGCCTAGGGAGGACGAAAATGACCTAAATGTTCAACCAATGACACAAAATCACATATTGGATGCACAAGATTGGTTAAAAACCCTAATTGGATTAGAATAAGCCTAGGGAGGACGAAAATGACCTAAATGTTCAACCAATGACACAAAATGACTCAAAATCACATATTGGATGCACATGATTGGTTATAAACCCTAATTGGATTAGAATAAGCCTAGGGAGGACGAAAATGACCTAAATGTTCAACCAATGACACAAAATGACACAAAATCACATATTGGATGCACAAGATTGGTTAAAAACCCTAATTGGATTAGAATAAGTCTAGCGAGGACGAAAATGACCCAAATGTTCAACCAATGACACAAAATCACATATTGGATGCACAAGATTGGTTAAAAACCCTAATTGGATTAGAATAAGCCTAGGGAGGACGAAAATGACCTAAATGTTCAACCAATGACACAAAATGACACAAAATCACATATTGGATGCACAAGATTGGTTAAAAACCCTAATTGGATTAGAATAAGCCTAGGGAGGACGAAAATGACCTAAATGTTCAACCAATGACACAAAATGACACAAAATCACATATTGGATGCACAAGATTGGTTAAAAATCCTAATTGGATTAAAATAACCCTAGGGAGGACGAAAATGACCTAAATGTTGAACCAATGACACAAAATGACACAAAATCACATATTGGATGCAGAAGATTGGTTAAAAACCCTAAATGGAATAGAATAAGCCTAGGGAGGACGAAAATGAACTAAATGTTCAACCAATGACACAAAATCACATATTGGATGCACAAGATTGGTTAAAAACCCTAATTGGATTAGAATAAGCCTAGGGAGGACGAAAATGACCTAAATGTTCAACCAATGACACAAAATGACACAAAATCACATATTGGATGCACAAGATTGGTTAAAAATCCTAATTCGATTAGAATAAGCCTAGGGAGGACGAAAATGACCTAAATGTTCAACCAATGACACAAAATGACACAAAATCACATATTGGATGCACAAGATTGGTTAAAAACCCTAATTGGATTAGAATAAGCCTAGGGAGGACGAAAATGACCTAAATGTTCAACCAATGACACAAAATGACAAGAAATCACATATTGGATGCACAAGATTTGTTAAAAACCCTAATTGGATTAGAATAAGCCTAGGGAAGACGAAAATGACCTAAATGTTCTACCAATGACACAAAATCACATATTGGATGCACAAGATTGGTTAAAAACCCTAATTGGATTAGAATAAGCCTAGGGAGGACGAAAATGACCTAAATGTTCAACCAATGACACAAAATGACAAAAAATCACATATTGGATGCACAAGATTGGTTAAAAATCCTAATTCGATTAGAATAAGCCTAGGGAGGACGAAAATGACCTAAATGTTCAACCAATGACACAAAATCACATATTGGATGCACAAGATTGGTTAAAAACCCTAATTGGATTAGAATAAGCCTAGGGAGGACGAAAATGACCTAAATGTTCAACCAATGACACAAAATGACACAAAATCACATATTGGATGCACAAGATTGGTTAAAAACCCTAATTGGATTAGAATAAGCCTAGGGAGGACGAAAATGACCTAAATGTTTAACCAATGAGACAAAATCACATATTGGATGCACAAGATTGGTTAAAAACCCTAATTGGATTAAAATAAGCCTAGGGAGGACGAAAATGACCTAAATGTTCAACCAATGACACAAAATGACACAAAATCACATATTGGATGCACAAGATTGGTTAAAAACCCTAATTGGATTAGGGTAAGCCTAGGGAGGACGAAAATGAACTTAATGTTCAACCAATGACAGAAAATCACATATTGGATGCACAAGATTGGTTAAAAACCCAAATTGGATTAGAATAAGCCTAGGGAGAACGAAAATGACCTAAATGTTCAACCAACGACACAATGACACAAAATCACATATTGGATGCACAAGATTGGTTAAAAATCCTAATTGGATTAGAATAACCCTAGGGAGGTCGAAAATGACCTAAATGTTCAACCAATGACACAAAATGACACAAAATCACATATTGGATGCACAAGATTGGTTAAAAACACTAATTGGATTAGAATAAGCCTAGGGAGGATGAAAATGACCTAAATGTTCAACCAATGACACAAAATCACATATTGGATGCACAAGATTAGTTAAAAACACTAATTGGATTAGAATAAGCCTGGGGAGGACGAAAATGACCTAAATGTTCAACCAATGACACAATGACACAAAATCACATATTGGATGCACAAGATTGGTTAAAAATCCTAATTGGATTAGAATAACCCTAGGGAGGTCGAAAATGACCTAAATGTTCAACCAATGACACAAAATGACACAAAATCACATATTGGATGCACAAGATTGGTTAAAAACACTAAGTGGATTAGAATAAGCCTAGGGAGGATGAAAATGACCTAAATGTTCAACCAATGACACAAAATCACATATTGGATGCACAAGATTAGTTAAAAACACTAATTGGTTTAGAGTAAGCCTAGGGAGGACGAAAATGACCTAAATGTTCAACCAATGACACAAAATCACATATTGGATGCACAAGATTGGTTAAAAACCCTAATTGGATTAGAATAAGCCTAGGGAGGACGAAAATGACCTAATTGTTGAACCAATGACACAAAATTACACAAAATCACATATTGGATGCACAAGATTGGTTAAAAACCCTAATTGGATTAGAATAAGCCTAGGGAGGACGAAAATGACCTAAATGTTGAACCAATGACACAAAATGACACAAAATCACATATTGGATGCACAAGATTGGTTAAAAACCCTAATTGGATTAGAATAAGCCTAGGGGGGACGAAAATGACCTAAATGTTCAACCAATGACACAAAATGACAAAAAATCACATGTTGGATGCACAAGATTGGTTAAAAACCCTAATTGGATTAGAGTAAGCCTAGGGAGGACGAAAATGACCTAAATGTTCAACCAATGACACAAAATCACATATTGGATGCACAAGATTGGTTAAAAACCCTAATTGGATTAGAATAAGCCTAGGGAGGATGAAAATGACCTAAATGTTCAACCAATGACACATAATGATACAAATTCACATATTGGAAGCAGAAGATTGGTTAAACACCCTAATTGGATTAGAATAAGCCTAGGGAGGACGAAAATGACCTAAATGTTCAACCAATGACACAAAATGACACAAAATCACATATTGGATGCACAAGATTGGTTAAAAACCCTAATTGGATTAGAATAAGCCTAGGGAAGACGAAAATGACATAAATGTTCAACCAATGACACAAAATCACATATTGGATGCACAAGATTGGTTAAAAACCGTAATTGTATTAGAAAAAGCCTAGGGAGGACGAAAATGACCTAAATGTTCAACCAATGACACAAAATGACACAAAATCACATATTGGATGCACAAGATTGGTTAAAAACCCTAATTGGATTAGAATAAGCCTAGGGAGGACGAAAATGACCTAAATGTTCAACCAATGACATAAAATGACATAAAATCACATATTGGATGCACAAGATTGGTTAAAAACCCTAATTAGATTAGAATAAGCCTAGGGAGGACGAAAATGACCTAAATGTTCAACCAATGACACAAAATCACATATTGGATGCACAAGATTGGTTAAAAACCCTAATTGGATTAGAATAAGCTTAGGGAGGACGAAAATGACCTACATGTTGAACCAATGACACAAAATGACACAAAATCACATATTGGATGCACAAGATTGGTTAAAAACCCTAATTGGATTAGAATAAGACTAGGGAGGACGAAAATGACCTAAATGTTCAACCAATGACACAAAATGACAAAAAATCACATATTGGATGCACAAGATTGGTTAAAAACCCTAATTGGATTAAAATAAGCCTAGGGAGGACGAAAATGACCTAAATGTTCAACCAATGACACAAAATGACACAAAATCACATATTGGATGCAAAAGATTGGTTAAAAACCCTAATAGGATTAGAATAAGCCAAGGGAGGACGAAAATGACCTAAATGTTCAACCAATGACACAAAATGACACAAAATCACATATTGGATGCACAAGATTGGTTAAAAACCCTAATTGGATTAGAATAAGCCTAGGGAAGACGAAAATGACCCAAATGTTCAACCAATGACACAAAATGACATATTCGATCCACAAGATTGTTTAAAAACCCTAATTGGATTAGAATAAGCCCAAGGAGGACGAAAATGACCTAAATGTTCAACCAATGACACAAAATCACATATTGGATTCACAAGATTGGTTAAAAACCCTAATTGGATTAGAATAAGCCTAGGGAGGACGAAAATGACCTAAATGTTCAACCAATGACACAAAATGACACAAAATCACATATTGGATGCACAAGATTGGTTAAAAACCCTAATTGGATTAGAATAAGCCTAGGGAGGACGAAAATGACCTAAATGTTCAACCAATGACACAAAATGACACAAAATCACATATTGGATGCACAAGATTGGTTAAAAACCCTTATTGGAAAAGAATAAGCCTAGGGAGGACGAAAATGACCTAAATGTTCAACCAATGACACAAAATGACACAAAATCACATATTGGATGCATAAGATTGGTTAAAACCCTAATTGGATTAGAATAAGCCTAGGGAGGACGAGAATGACCTAAATGTTCAACCAATGACACAAAATCACATATTGGATGCACAAGATTGGTTAAAAACCCTAATTGGATTAGAATAAGCCTAGGGAGGACGAAAATGACCTAAATGTTCAACCAATGACACAAAATGACACAAAATCACATATTGGATGCACAAGATTGGTTAAAAACCCTAATTGGATTAGAATTAGCCTAGGGAGGACGAAAATGACCTAAATGTTCAACAAATGACAAAAAATGACACAAAATCACATATTGGATGCACAAGATTGGTTAAAAACCCTAATATGATTAGAATAAGCCTAGGGAGGACGAAAATGACCTAAATGTTCAACCAATGACACAAAATGACACAAAATCACATATTTGATGCACAAGATTGGTTAAAAACCCTAATTGGATTAGAATAATCCTAGGGAGGACAAAAATGACCTAAATGTTCAACCAATGACACAAAATCACATATTGGATGCACAAGAATGGTTAAAAACCCTAATTGTATTAGAATAAGCCTAGCGAGGACGAAAAGGACCTAAATGTTCAACCAATGACACAAAATCACATATTGGATACACAAGATTGGTTAAAAACCCTAATTGGATTAGAATAAGCCTAGGGAGGACGAAAATGACCTAAATGTTCAACCAATGACACAAAATGACACAAAATCACATATTGGATGCACAAGATTGGTTAAAAACCCTAATTGGATTAGAATAAGCCTAGGGAGGACGAAATTGACCAAAATGTTCAACCAATGACACAAACTCACATATTGGATGCACAAGATTAGTTAAAAACCCAAATTGGATTAGAATAAGCCTAGGGAGGACGAAAATGACCAAAATGTTCAACCAATGACACAAAATCACATATTGGATGCACAAGATTGGTTAAAAACCCTAATTGGATTAGAATAAGCCTAGGGAGGACGAAAATGACCTAATTGTTCAACCGATGACACAAAATGTCACAAAATGACACAAAATGTCACAAAATGACACAAAATCACATATTGGATGCACAAGATTGGTTAAAAACCCTAATTGGATTAGAATAAGCCTAGGGAGGACGAAAATGACCTAAATGTTCAACCAATGACACAAAATGACACAAAATCACATATTGGATGCACAAGATTGGTTAAAAACCCTAATTGGATTAGAACAAGCCTAGGGAGGACGAAAATGACCTAAATGTTCAACCAATGGCACAAAATCACATATTGGATGCACAAGATTGGTTAAAAACCCTAATTGGATTAGAATAAGCCTAGGGAGGACGAAAATGACCTAAATGTTCAACCAATGACACAAAATCACATATTGGATGCACAAGATTGGTTAAAAACCCTAATTGGATTATAATAATCCTAGGGAGGACGAAAATGACCTGAATGTTCAACCAATGACACAAAATGACAGAAAATCACATATTGGTTGCACAAGATTGGTTAAAAACCCTAATAGGATTAGAATAAGCCTACGGAGGACGAAAATGACCTAAATGTTCAACAAATGACACAAAATGACACAAAATCACATATTGGATGCACAAGATTGGTTAAAAACCCTAATTGGATTAGAATAAGCCTAGGGAGGACGAAAATGACCTAAATGTTCAACCAATGACACAAAATGACACAAAATCACATATTGGATGCACAAGATTGGTTAAAAATCCTAATTGGATTAGAATAGGCCTATGGAGGACGAAAATGACGTAAATGTTAAACCAATGACACAAAATCACATATTGGATGCACAAGATTGGTTAAAAACCCTAATTGGATTAGAATAAGCCTAGGGAGGACGAAAATGACCTAAATGTTCAACCAATGACACAAAATGACACAAAATCACATATTGGAAGCACAAGATTGGTTAAAAACCCTAATTGGATTAGAATAAGCCTAGGGAGGACGAAAATGACCTCAATGTTTAACCAATGACACAAAATGACACAAAATCACATATTGGATGCACAAGATTGGTTAAAAACCCTAATTGGATTAGAATAAGCCTAGGGAGGACGAAAATGACCTAAATGTTCAACCAATGACACAAAATGACACAAAATCACATATTGGATGCACAAGATTGGTTAAAAACCCTAATTGGATTAGAATAAGCCTAGGGAGGACGAAAATGACCTAAATGTTCAACCAATGACACAAAATGACACAAAATCACATATTGGATGCACAAGATTGGTTAAAAACCTTAATTGGATTAGAATAAGCCTAGGGAGGACGAATATGACCTAAATGTTCAACCAATGACACAAAATGACACAAAATCACATATTGGATGCACAAGATTGGTTAAAAACCCTAATTGGATTAGAATAAGCCTAGGGAGGACGAAAATGACCTAAATGTTCAACCAATGACACAAAATGACACAAAATCACATATTGGATGCACAAGATTGGTTAAAAATCCTAATTGGATTAAAATAACCCTAGGGAGGACGAAAATGACCTAAATGTTGAACCAATGACACAAAATGACACAAAATCACATATTGGATGCAGAAGATTGGTTAAAAACCCTAAATGGAATAGAATAAGCCTAGGGAGGACGAAAATGAACTAAATGTTCAACCAATGACACAAAATCACATATTGGATGCACAAGATTGGTTAAAAACCCTAATTGGATTAGAATAAGCCTAGGGAGGACGAAAATGACCTAAATGTTCAACCAATGACACAAAATGACACAAAATCACATATTGGATGCACAAGATTGGTTAAAAACCCTAATTGGATTAGAATAAGCCTAGGGAGAACGAAAATGAACTAAATGTTCAAGCAATGACACAAAATCACATATTGGATGCACAAGATTGGTTAAAAACCCTAATTGGATTAGAATAAGCCTAGGGAGGACGAAAATGACCTAAATGTTCAACCAATGACACAAAATCACATATTGGATGCACAAGATTGGTTAAAAACCCTAATTGGATTAGAATAAACCTAGCAAGGCGAAAATGACCTAAATGTTCAACCAATGACACAAAATGACACAAAATCACATATTGGATGCACAAGATTGGTTAAAAACCCTAATTGGATTAAAAAGAGCCTAGGGAGGACGAAAATGACCTAAATGTTCAACCAATGACACAAAATCACACATTGGATGCACAAGATTGGTTAAGAACCTTAATTGGATTAGAATAAGCCAAGGGAGGACGAAATTGACCTAAATGTTCAACCAATGACACAAAATGACATAAAATCACATATTTGATGCACAAGATTGGCTAAAAACCCTAATTGGATTAGCATAAGCATAGCGAGGACGAAAATGACCTAAATGTTCAACCAATGATACAAAATCACATATTGGATGCACAAGATTGGTTAAAAACCCTAATTGGATTAGAATAAGCCTAGGGAGGACGAAAATGACCTAAATGTTCAACCAATGACACAAAATGACACAAAATCACATATTGGATGCACAAGATTGGTTAAAAACCCTAATTGGATTAGAATAAGCCTAGGGAGGACGAAAATGACCTAAATGTTGAACCAATGACACAAAATTACACAAAATCACATATTGGATGCACAAGATTGGTTAAAAACCCTAATTGGATTAGAATAAGCCTAGGGAGGACGAAAATGACCTAAATGTTGAACCAATGACACAAAATGACACAAAATCACATATTGGATGCACAAGATTGGTTAAAAACCCTAATTGGATTAGAATAAGCCTAGGGGGGACGAAAATGACCTAAATGTTCAACCAATGACACAAAATGACAAAAAATCACATGTTGGATGCACAAGATTGGTTAAAAACCCTAATTGGATTAGAGTAAGCCTAGGGAGGACGAAAATGACCTAAATGTTCAACCAATGACACAAAATCACATATTGGATGCACAAGATTGGTTAAAAACCCAAATTGGATTAAAATAAGCCTAGGAAGGACGAAAATAATTTAAATGTTCAACCAATGACACAAAATCACATATTGGATGCACAAGATTGGTTAAAAACCCTAATTGGATTAGAATAAGCTTAGGGAGGACGAAAATGACCTACATGTAGAACCAATGACACAAAATGACACAAAATCACATATTGGAGGCACAAGATTGGTTAAAAACCCTAATTGGATTAGAGTAAGCCTAGGGAGGACGAAAATGACCTTAATGTTCAACCAATGACACAAAATCACATATTGGATGCACAAGATTGGTTAAAAACCCTAATTGGATTAGAATAAGCCTAGGGAGGATGAAAATGACCTAAATGTTCAACCAATGACACAAAATCAAATATTGGATGCACAAGATTAGTTAAAAACACTAATTGGTTTAGAGTAAGCCTAGGGAGGACGAAAATGACCTAAATGTTCAACCAATGACACAAAATCACATATTGGATGCACAAGATTGGTTAAAAACCCTAATTGGATTAGAATAAGCCTAGGGAGGACGAAAATGACCTAAATGTTCAACCAATGACACAAAATGACACAAAATCACATATTGGATGCACAAGATTGGTTAAAAACCCTAATTGGATTAGAATACACCTACGGAGGACGAAAATGACCTAAATGTTCAACCAATGACACAAAATCACATGTTGGATGCACAAGATTGGTTAAAAACCCTAATTGGATTAGAATAAGCCTAGGGAGGACGAAAATGACCTAAATGTTCAACCAATGACACAAAATGACACAAAATCACATATTGGATGCACAAGATTGGTTAAAAACACTAATTGGATTAGAATAAGCCTAGGGAGGACGAAAATGACCTAAATGTTCAACCAATAACACAAAATGACACAAAATCACATATTGAATGCACAAGATTGGTTAAAAACCCTAATTGGATTAGAATCAGCCTAGGGAGGACGAAAATGACCTAAATGTTCAACCAATGACCCAAAAAGACACAAAATCACATATTGGATGCAAAGATTGGTTGAAAACCCTAATTGGATTAGAATAAGCCTAGGGGGGACGAAAATGACCTAAATGTTCAACCAATGACACAATCACATATTGGATGCACAAGATTGGTTAAAAACGCTAATTGGATTAGAATAAGCCTAGGGAGGACGAAAATGACCTAAATGTTCAACCAATGACACAAAATGACAAAAAATCACATATTGGATGCACAAGATTGGTTAAAAACCCTAATTGGATTAGAATAAGCCTAGGGAGGACGAAAATGACCTAAATGTTCAACCAATGACACAAAATGACAAAAAATCACATATTGGATGCACAAGATTGGTTAAAAACCCTAATTGGATTAGAATAAGCCTAGGGAGGACGAAAATGACCTAAATGTTATACCAATGACACAAAATGACACAAAATCACATATTGGATGCACAAGATTGGTTAAAAACCCTAATTGGAATAGAATAAGCCTAGGCAGGACGAAAATGACCTAAATGTTCAACCAATGACACAAAAGGACACAAAATCACATATTGGATGCACAAGATTGGTTAAAAACCCTAATTGGATTAGAATAAGCCTAGGGAGGACGAAAATGAACTAATTGTTCAACAAATGACACAAAATTTACATATTGGATGCACAAGATAGGTTAAAAACCCTAATTGGATTAGAATAAGCCTAGGGAGGACGAAAATGACCTAAATGTTCAACCAATGACACAAAATGACACAAAATCACATATTGGATGCACAAGATTGGTTAAAAACCCTAATTGGATTAGAATAAGCCTAGGGGGGACGAAAATGACCTAAATGTTATACCAATGACACAAAATGACACAAAATCACATATTGGATGCACAAGATTGGTTAAAAACCCTAATTGGATTAGAATAAGCCTAGGCAGGACGAAAATGACCTAAATGTTCAACCAATGACACAAAAGGACACAAAATCACATATTGGATGCACAAGATTGGTTAAAAATCCTAATTGGATTAGAATAAGCCTAGGGAGGACGAAAATGACCTAAATGTTCAACAAATGACACAAAATGACACAAAATCACATATTGGATGCACAAGATTGGTTAAAAACCCTAATTGGATTAGAATAAGCCTAGGGAGGACAAAAATGACCTAAATATTTAACCAATGACAAAAAATCACATATTGGATGCACAAGATTGGTTAAAAACCCTAATTGGATTAGAATAAGCCTAGGGAGGACGAAAATGACCTAAATGTTCAACCAATGACACAAAATCACATATTGGATGCACAAGATTGGTTAAAAACCCTAATTGGATTAGAATAAGCCTAGGGAGGACGAAAATGACCTAAATGTTCAACCAATGACACAAAATGACACAAAATCACATATTGGATGCACAAGATTGGTTAAAAACCCTAATTGTTTTAGAATAAGCCTAGGGAGGACGAAATGACCTAAATGTTCAACCAATGACACAAAATGACACAAAATCACATATTGGATGCACAAGATTGGTTAAAAACCCTAATTGGATTAGAATAAGCCTAGGGAGGACGAAAATGACCTAAATGTTCAACCAATGACACAAAATGACACAAAATCACATATTGGATGCACAAGATTGGTTAAAAATCCTAATTGGATTAAAATAACCCTAGGGAGGACGAAAATGACCTAAATGTTGAACCAATGACACAAAATGACACAAAATCACATATTGGATGCAGAAGATTGGTTAAAAACCCTAAATGGAATAGAATAAGCCTAGGGAGGACGAAAATGAACTAAATGTTCAACCAATGACACAAAATCACATATTGGATGCACAAGATTGGTTAAAAACCCTAATTGGATTAGAATAAGCCTAGGGAGGACGAAAATGACCTAAATGTTCAACCAATGACACAAAATGACACAAAATCACATATTGGATGCACAAGATTGGTTAAAAACCCTAATTGGATTAGAATATGCCTAGGGAGGACCAAAATGACCTAAATGTTCAACCAATGACACATAATGACACAAAATCACATATTGGATGCACAAGATTGGTTAAAAACCCTAATTGGATTAGAATAAGCCTAGGGAGGACGAAAATGACCTAAATGTTCAACCAATGACACAAAATGACACAAAATCACATATTGGATGCACAAGATTGGTTAAAAACCCTAATTGGATTAGAATAAGCGTAGGGAGGACGAAAATGACCTAAATTTTCAACCAATGACACAAAATCACATATTGGATGCACAAGATTTGTTGAAAACCCTAATTGGATTAGAATAAGCCTAGGGTGGGCGAAAATGAACAAAATGTTCAACCAATGACACAAAATAACATATTGGATGCACAAGATTGCTTAAAAACCCTAATTTGATTAGAATAAGCCTAGGGAGGACGAAAATGACCTAAATGTTCAACCAATGACACAAAATGACACAAAATCACATATTGGATGCTCAAGATTGGTTAAAAACCCTAATTGGATTAGAATAAGCCTAGGGAGGACGAAAATGACCTTAATGTGCAACCAATGACACAAAATGACACAAAATCACATATTGGATGCACAAGATTGGTTTAAAACCCTAATTGGATTAGAATAAGCCTAGGGGAAAATGACCTAAATGTTCAACCAATGACACAAAATCACATATTGGATGCACAAGATTGGTTAAAAACCCTAATTGGATTAGAATAAGCCCAAGGAGGACGAAAATGGCCTAAATGTTCAACCAATGACACAAAATCACATATTGGATGCACAAGATTGGTTAAAAACCCTAATTGGATTAGAATAAGCCTAGGGAGGACGAAAATGACCTTAATGTTCAACCAATGACACAAAATGACACAAAATCACATATTGGATGCACAAGATTGGTTAAAAACCCTAATTGGATTAGAATAAGCCTAGGGAGGACGAAAATGAACTAAATGTTCAACCAATGACATAAAATCACATATTGGATGGACAACATTGGTTAAAAACCCTAATTGGATTAGAATAAGCCTAGGGAGGACGAAAATGACCTAAATGTTCAACCAATGACACAAAATGACACAAAATCACATATTGGATGCACAAGATTGGTTAAAAACCCTAATTGGATTAGAATAAGCCTAGGGAGGACGAAAATGACCTAAATGTTCAACCAATGACACAAAACAACACATAATCACATATTGGATGCACAAGATTGGTTAAAAACCCTAATTGGATTAGAATAAGCCTGTGGAGGACGAAAATGACCTAAATGTTCAACCAATGACACAAAATCACATATTGGACGCACAAGATTGGTTAAAAACGCTAATTGGATTAGAATAAGCCTAGGGAGGACGAAAATGACCTAAATTTTCAACCAATGACACCAAATCACATATTGGATGCACAAGATTGGTTAAAAACCCTAATTGGATTAGAATAAGCCTAGGGAGGACGAAAATGACCTAAATGTTCAACCAATGACACAAAATGACACAAAATCACATATTGGATGCACAAGATTGGTTAAAAACCCTAATTGGATTAGAATAAGCCTAGGGAGGACGAAAATGACCTTAATGTACAACCAATGACACAAAATGACACAAAATCACATATTGGATGCACAAGATTGGTTAAAAACCCTAATTGGATTAGAATAAGCCTAGGGAGGACGAAAATGACCTAAATGTTCAACCAATGACACAAAATGACACAAAATCACATATTGGATGCACAAGATTGGTTAAAAACCCTAATTGGATTAGAATAAGCCTAGGAGGACGAAAATGAACTAAAAGTTTAGCCAATGACACAAAATGACACAAAATCACATATTGGATGCACAAGATTGGTTAAAAACCCTAATTGGATTAGAATAAGCCTAGGGAGGACGAAAATGACCTAAATGTTCAACCAATGACACAAAATCACATATTGGATGCACAAGATTGGTTAAAAACCCTAATTGGATTAGAATAAGACTAGGGAGGACGAAAATGACATAAATGTTCAACCAATGACACAAAATGACACAAAATCGCATATTAGATGCAAAAGATTGGTTAAAAACCCTAATTGGATTAGAATAAGCCTAGGGAGGACGAAAATGACCTAAATGTTCAACCAATGACACAAAATCACACAAAATCACATATTAGATGCAAAAGATTGGTTAAAAACCCTAATTGGATTAGAATAAGCCTAGGGAGGACGAAAATGACCTAAATGTTCAACCAATGACACAAAATGACACAAAATCACATATTGGATGCACAAGATTGGTTAAAAACCCTAATTGGATTAGAATAAGCCTAGGGAGGACGAAAATGACCTAAATGTTCAACCAATGACACAAAATCACATATTGGATGCACAAGATTGGTTAAAAATCTAATTGGATTAGAATAAGCCTAGGGAGGACCAAAATGACCTAAATGTTCAACCAATGACACAAAATGCACAAAATCACATATTGGATGCACAAGATTGGTTAAAAACCCTAATTGGATTAGAATAAGCCTAGGGAGGACGAAAATGATCTAAATGTTCAAGCAATGAGACAAAATCACATATTGGATGCACAAGATTGGTTAAAAACCCTAATTGGATTAGAATAAGCCTAGGGAGGACGAAAATGACCTAAATGTTCAACCAATGACACAAAATCACATATTGGATGCACAAGATTGGTTAAAAACCCTAATTGGATTAGAATAAGCCTAGGGAGGACGAAAATGACCTAAATGTTCAACCAATGACACAAAATCACATATTGGATGCACAAGATAGGTTAAAAACCCTAATTGGATTGGAATAAGCCAAGGGAGGACGAAAATGACCTAAATGTTCAACCAATGACACAAAATGACCCAAAATTACATATTGGATGCACAAGATTGGTTAAAAACCCTAATTGGATTAGAATAAGCCTAGGGAGGACGAAAATGACCTAAATGTTCAACCAATGACACAAAATGACACAAAATCACATATTGGATGCACAAGATTGGTTAAAAACCCTAATTGGATTAGAATAAGCCTAGGGAGGACGAAAATGACCTAAATGTTCAACCAATGACACAAAATGACACAAAATCACATATTGGATGTACAAGATTGGTTAAAAACCCTAATTGGATTAGATTAAGCCTAGGGAGGACGAAAATAAACTAAATATTCAACCATGGACACAAAATGACACAAAATCACATATTGGATGCACAAGATTGGTTAAAAACCCTAATTGGATTAGAATAAGCCTAGGGAGGACGAAAATGACCTAAATGTTGAACCAATGACACAAAATGACACAAAATCACATATTGGATGCACAAGATTGGTTAAAAACCCGAATTGGATTAGAATAAGCCTAGGGGGGACGAAAATGACCTAAATGTTCAACCAATGACACAAAATGACAAAAAATCACATGTTGGATGCACAAGATTGGTTAAAAACCCTAATTGGATTAGAGTAAGACTAGGAAGGACGAAAATGACCTAAATGTTCAACCAATGACACAAAATCACATATTGGATGCACAAGATTGGTTAGAAACCCTAATTGGATTAGAATAAGCCTAGGGAGGACGAAAATGACCTAAATGTTGAACCAATGACACAAAATGACACAAAATCACATATTGGATGCACAAGATTGGTTAAAAACCCAAATTGGATTAAAATAAGCCTAGGAAGGACGAAAATAATTTAAATGTTCAACCAATGACACAAAATCACATATTGGATGCACAAGATTGGTTAAAAACCCTAATTGGATTAGAATAAGCTTAGGGAGGACGAAAATGACCTACATGTTGAACCAATGACACAAAATGACACAAAATCACATATTGGATGCACAAGATTGGTTAAAAACCCTAATTGGATTAGAATAAGCCTAGGGAGGATGAAAATGACCTAAATGTTCAACCAATGACACAAAATCACATATTGGATGCACAAGATTGGTTAAAAACCCTAATTGGATTAGAATAAGCCTAGGGAGGACGAAAATGACCTAAATGTTGAACCAATGACACAAAATGACACAAAATCACATATTGGATGCAAAAGATTGGTTAAAAACCCTAATTGGTTTAGAATAAGCCTAGGCAGGACGAAAATGACCTAAATGTTCAACCAATGACACAAAATGTCTTATTGGATGCACAAGAATGGTTAAAAACCCTAATTGGATTAGAATAAGCCTGGGGAGGACGAAGATGACCTAAATGTTCAACCAATGACACCAAATGACAGAAAATCACATATTGGATGGACAAGATTGGTTAAAAACCCTAATTGGATTAGAATCAGCCTAGGACGGACGAAAATAACCTAAATGTTCAACCAATGACACAAAATGACACAAAATCACATATTGGATGCACAAGATTGGTTAAAAACCCTAATTGGATTAGAATAAGCCTAGGGAGGATGAAAATGACCTAAATGTTCAACCAATGACACAAAATCACATATTGGATGCACAAGATTGGTTAAAAACCCTAATTGGATTAGAATAAGCATAGGGAGGACGAAAATGACCTAAATGTTCAACCAATGACGCAAAATGACACAAAATCACATATTGGATGCACAAGATTGGTTAAAAACCCTAATTGGATTAGAATAAGCCTAGCGAGGACGAAAATGACCTAATTGGATTACCAATGACACAAAATGACTTACTATATGCACAAGATTGGTTAAAAACCCTAATTGGATTAGAATAAGCCTAGGGAGGATGAAAATGACCTAAATGTTCAACCAATGACACAAAATCACATATAGGATGCACAAGATTGGTTAAAAACCCTAATTGGATTAGAATAAGCCTAGGGAGGACGAAAATGACCTAAATGTTCAACCAATGACACAAAATGACACAAAATCACATATTGGATGCACAAGATTGGTTAAAAACCCTAATTGGATTAGAATAAGCCGAGCGAGGACGAAAATGACCTAATTGGATTACCAATGACACAAAATCACTTTTTATATGCACAAGATTGGTTAAAAACCCTAATTGGATTAGAATAAGCCTAGGGAGGACGAAAATGACCTAAATGTTCAACCAATGACACAAAATCACATATTGGATGCACAAGATTGGTTAAAAACCCTAATTGGATTAGAATAAGCCTAGGGAGGACGAAAATGACCTAAATGTTCAACCAATGACACAAAATCACATATTGGATGCACAAGATTGGTTAAAAACCCTAATTGGATTAGAATAAGCCTAGGGGGGACGAAAATGACCTAAATGTTCAACCAATGACACAAAATCACATATTGGATGCACAAGATTGGTTAAAAACCCTAATTGGATTAGAATAAGCCTAGGGAGGACGAAAATGACCTAAATGTTCAACCAATGACACAAAATCACATATTGGATGCACAAGATTGGTTAAAAACCCTAATTGGATTAGAATAAGCCTAAGGAGGACGAAAGTGACCTAAATGTTCAACCAATGACACAAAATCACATAATGGATGCACAAGATTGGTTAAAAACTCTAGTTGGATTAGAATAGGCATAGGGAGGACGAAAATGACCTAAATGTTCAACTAATGACACAAAATCACATATTGGATGCACAAGATTGGTTAAATACCCTAATTGGATTAGAATAAGCCTAGGGAGGACGAAAATGACCTAAATGTCAACCAATGACACAAAATGACACAGAATCACATATTGGATGCACAAGATTGGTTAAAAACCCTAATTGGATTAGAATAAGCCTAAGGAGGACGAAAATTACCTAAATATTCAACCAATGACACAAAATCACATATTGGATGCACAAGATTGGTTAAAAACCCTAATTGGATTAGAATAAGCCTAGGGAGGACGAAAATGACCTAAATGTTCAACCAATGACACAAAATTACACAAAATCACATATTGGATGCACAAGATTGGTTAAAAACCCTAATTGGATTAGAATAAGCCTAGGGATGACGAAAATGACCTAAATGTTCAACCAATGAGACAAAATTACACAAAATCACATATCGGATGCACAAGATTGGTTAAAAACCCTAATTGGATTAGAATAAGCCTAGGGAGGACGAAAATGACCTAAATGTTCAACCAATGACACAAAATCACATATTGGATGCACAAGATTGGTTAAAAACCCTAATTGGATTAGAATAAGCCTAGGGAGGATGAAAATGACCTAAATGTTCAACCAATGACACAGAATCACATATTGGATGCACAAGATTCGTTAAAAATCCTAATTGGATTAGAATAAGTCCAAGGATGACTAAAATGACCTAAATGTTCAACCAATGACACAAAATCACAATTTGGATGCACAAGATTGGTTAAAAACCCTAATTAGATTAGAATAAGCCTTTGGAGGACGAAAATGTCCTAAATGTTCAACCAATGACACAAAATCACTTATTGGATGCACAAGATTGGTTAAAAACCCTAATTGGATTAGAATAAGCCTATGGAGGACGAAAATAACCTATATGTTCAACCAATGATACAAAATCATTTATTGGTTGCACAAGATTGGTTAAAAACCCTAATTGGATTAGAATAAGCCTAGGGAGGACGAAAATGACCTAAATGTTCAACCAATGAGACAAAATCACATATTGGATGCACAAGATTGGTTAAAAATCCTAATTGGATTAAATTAAGCCTAGGGAGGACGAAAATGACCTAAATGTTCAACCAATGACACAAAATCACTAATTGGATGCACAAGATTCGTTAAAAACCCTAATTGGATTAGAATAAGTCCAAGGATGACGAAAATGACCTAAATGTTCAACCAATGACACAAAATCACAAATTGGTCTACAAATGACACAAAATCACATATTGGATGCACAAGATTGGTTAAAAACCCTAATTGGATTAGAATAAGCCTAGGGAGGACGAAAATGACCTAAATGTTCAACCAATGACTCAAAATCACATATTGGATGCACAAGATTGGTTAAAAAGCCTAATTGGATTAGAATAAGCCTAGGGAGGACGAAAATGACCTAAATGTTCAACCAATGACACAAAATTACACAAAATCACATATTGGATGCACAAGATTGGTTAAAAACCCTAATTGGATTAGAATAAGCCTAGGGAGGACGAAAATGACCTAAATGTTCAACCAATGACACAAAATCACATATTGGATGCACAAGATTGGTTAAAAACCCTAATTGGATTTGAATAACCCTAGGGAGGACGAAAATGACCTAAATGTTCAACCAATGACACAAAATGACACAAAATCACATATTGGATGCACAAGATTGGTTAAAAACCCTAATTGGATTAGAATAAGCCTAGGGAGGACGAAAATGACCTAAATGTTCAACCAATGACACAAAATGACACAAAATCACATATTGGATGCACAAGATTGGTTAAAAACCCTAATTTGATTAGAATAAGCCTAGGGAGGACGAAAACGACCTAAATGTTCAACTGATGACACAAAATGACACAAAATCACATATTGGATGCACAAGATTGGTTAAAAACCCTAATTGGATTAGAATAAGCCTAGGGAGGACGAAAATGACCTAAATGTTCAACCGATGACACAAAATGACACAAAATCACATATTGGATGCACAAGATTGGTTAAAAACCCTAATTGGATTAGAATAAGCCTAGGGAGGATGAAAATGACCTAAATGTTCAACCAATGACACAAAATGACACAAAATCACATATTGGATGCACAAGATTGGTTAAAAACCTTAATTGGATTAGAATATGCCTAGGGAGGACAAAAGTGACCTAAATGTTCAACCAATGACACAAAATCACATATTGGATGCACAAGATTGGTTAAAAACCCTAATTGGATTAGAATAAGCCTAGGGAGGACGAAAATGACCTAAATGTTCAACCAATGACACAAAATGACACAAAATCACATATTGGATGCACAAGATTGGTTAAAAACCCTAATTGGATTAGAATAAGCCTAGCGAGGACGAAAATGACCAAATTGGATTACCAATGACACAAAATCACTTATTATATGCACAAGATTTGTTAAAAACCCTAATTGGATTAGAATAAGCCTAGCGAGGACGAAAATGAACTTAATATTCAACCAATGACACAAAATGACACAAAATCACATATTGGATGCACAAGATTGGTTAAAAACCCTAATTGGATTAGAATAAGCCTAGGGAGGACGAAAATGACCTAAATGTTCAACCAATGACACAAAATCACATATTGGATGCACAAGATTGGTTAAAAACCGTAATTGGATTAGAATAAGCCTATGGAGGACGAAAATGACCTAAATGTTCAACCAATGACACAAAATCACATATTGGATACCCAAGATTGGTTAAAAACCCTAATTGGATTAGAATAAGCCTAGGGAGGACGAAAATGACCTAAATGTTCAACCAATGACACAAAATGACACAAAATCACATATTGGATGCACAAGATTGGTTAAAAACCCTAATTGGATTAGAATAAGCGTAGGGAGGACGAAAATGACCTAAATTTTCAACCAATGACACAAAATCACATATTGGATGCACAAGATTTGTTGAAAACCCTAATTGGATTAGAATAAGCCTAGGGTGGGCGAAAATGAACAAAATGTTCAACCAATGACACAAAATAACATATTGGATGCACAAGATTGCTTAAAAACCCTAATTTGATTAGAATAAGCCTAGGGAGGACGAAAATGACCTAAATGTTCAACCAATGACACAAAATGACACAAAATCACATATTGGATGCTCAAGATTGGTTAAAAACCCTAATTGGATTAGAATAAGCCTAGGGAGGACGAAAATGACCTTAATGTGCAACCAATGACACAAAATGACACAAAATCACATATTGGATGCACAAGATTGGTTTAAAACCCTAATTGGATTAGAATAAGCCTAGGGGAAAATGACCTAAATGTTCAACCAATGACACAAAATCACATATTGGATGCACAAGATTGGTTAAAAACCCTAATTGGATTAGAATAAGCCCAAGGAGGACGAAAATGGCCTAAATGTTCAACCAATGACACAAAATCACATATTGGATGCACAAGATTGGTTAAAAACCCTAATTGGATTAGAATAAGCCTAGGGAGGACGAAAATGACCTTAATGTTCAACCAATGACACAAAATGACACAAAATCACATATTGGATGCACAAGATTGGTTAAAAACCCTAATTGGATTAGAATAAGCCTAGGGAGGACGAAAATGAACTAAATGTTCAACCAATGACATAAAATCACATATTGGATGGACAACATTGGTTAAAAACCCTAATTGGATTAGAATAAGCCTAGGGAGGACGAAAATGACCTAAATGTTCAACCAATGACACAAAATGACACAAAATCACATATTGGATGCACAAGATTGGTTAAAAACCCTAATTGGATTAGAATAAGCCTAGGGAGGACGAAAATGACCTAAATGTTCAACCAATGACACAAAACAACACATAATCACATATTGGATGCACAAGATTGGTTAAAAACCCTAATTGGATTAGAATAAGCCTGTGGAGGACGAAAATGACCTAAATGTTCAACCAATGACACAAAATCACATATTGGACGCACAAGATTGGTTAAAAACGCTAATTGGATTAGAATAAGCCTAGGGAGGACGAAAATGACCTAAATTTTCAACCAATGACACCAAATCACATATTGGATGCACAAGATTGGTTAAAAACCCTAATTGGATTAGAATAAGCCTAGGGAGGACGAAAATGACCTAAATGTTCAACCAATGACACAAAATGACACAAAATCACATATTGGATGCACAAGATTGGTTAAAAACCCTAATTGGATTAGAATAAGCCTAGGGAGGACGAAAATGACCTAAATGTTCAACCAATAACAAAAAATGACACAAAATCACATATTGGATGCACAAGATTGGTTAAAAACCCTAATTGGATTAGAATAAGCCTAGGGAGGACGAAAATGACCTAAATGTTCAACCAATGACACAAAATGACACAAAATCACATATTGGATGCACAAGATTGGTTAAAAACCCTAATTGGATTAGAATAAGCCTAGGAGGACGAAAATGAACTAAAAGTTTAGCCAATGACACAAAATGACACAAAATCACATATTGGATGCACAAGATTGGTTAAAAACCCTAATTGGATTAGAATAAGCCTAGGGAGGACGAAAATGACCTAAATGTTCAACCAATGACACAAAATCACATATTGGATGCACAAGATTGGTTAAAAACCCTAATTGGATTAGAATAAGACTAGGGAGGACGAAAATGACATAAATGTTCAACCAATGACACAAAATGACACAAAATCGCATATTAGATGCAAAAGATTGGTTAAAAACCCTAATTGGATTAGAATAAGCCTAGGGAGGACGAAAATGACCTAAATGTTCAACCAATGACACAAAATCACACAAAATCACATATTAGATGCAAAAGATTGGTTAAAAACCCTAATTGGATTAGAATAAGCCTAGGGAGGACGAAAATGACCTAAATGTTCAACCAATGACACAAAATGACACAAAATCACATATTGGATGCACAAGATTGGTTAAAAACCCTAATTGGATTAGAATAAGCCTAGGGAGGACGAAAATGACCTAAATGTTCAACCAATGACACAAAATCACATATTGGATGCACAAGATTGGTTAAAAATCTAATTGGATTAGAATAAGCCTAGGGAGGACCAAAATGACCTAAATGTTCAACCAATGACACAAAATGCACAAAATCACATATTGGATGCACAAGATTGGTTAAAAACCCTAATTGGATTAGAATAAGCCTAGGGAGGACGAAAATGATCTAAATGTTCAAGCAATGAGACAAAATCACATATTGGATGCACAAGATTGGTTAAAAACCCTAATTGGATTAGAATAAGCCTAGGGAGGACGAAAATGACCTAAATGTTCAACCAATGACACAAAATCACATATTGGATGCACAAGATTGGTTAAAAACCCTAATTGGATTAGAATAAGCCTAGGGAGGACGAAAATGACCTAAATGTTCAACCAATGACACAAAATCACATATTGGATGCACAAGATAGGTTAAAAACCCTAATTGGATTGGAATAAGCCAAGGGAGGACGAAAATGACCTAAATGTTCAACCAATGACACAAAATGACCCAAAATTACATATTGGATGCACAAGATTGGTTAAAAACCCTAATTGGATTAGAATAAGCCTAGGGAGGACGAAAATGACCTAAATGTTCAACCAATGACACAAAATGACACAAAATCACATATTGGATGCACAAGATTGGTTAAAAACCCTAATTGGATTAGAATAAGCCTAGGGAGGACGAAAATGACCTAAATGTTCAACCAATGACACAAAATGACACAAAATCACATATTGGATGCACAAGATTGGTTAAAAACCCTAGTTGGATTATAATAAGCCTAGGGAGGACGAAAATGACCTAAATGTTCAACCAATGACACAAAATCACATATTGGATGCACAAGATTGGTTAAAAACCCTAATTGGATTAGAATAAGCCTAGGGAGGACGAAAATGACCTAAATGTTCAACCAATGACACAAAATGACACAAAATCACATATTGGATGCACAAGATTGGTTAAAAATCCTAATTGGATTAGAATAAGCCTAGGGAGGACGAAAATGACCTAAATGTTAAACCAATGACACAAAATCACATATTGCGTGCACATGATTGGTTAAAAACCCTAATTGGATTAGAATAAGCCTAGGGCGGACGAAAATGACCTAAATGTTCAACCAATGACACAAAATCACATATTGGATGCACAAGATTGGTTTAAAACCCTAATTGGATTAGAATAAGCCTAGGGAGGACGAAAATGACCTAAATGTTCAACCAATGACACAAAACCACATATTGGATGCACAAGATTGGTTAAAAACCCTAATTGGATTAGAATAAGCCTAGGGAGGACGAAAATGACCTAAATGTTCAACCAATGACACAAAATGACACAAAATCACATATTGGATGCACAAGATTGGTTAAAAACCCTAATTGGATTAGAATATGCCTAGGGAGGACCAAAATGACCTAAATGTTCAACCAATGACACATAATGACACAAAATCACATATTGGATGCACAAGATTGGTTAAAAACCCTAATTGGATTAGAATAAGCCTAGGGAGGACGAAAATGACCTAAATGTTCAACCAATGACACAAAATGACACAAAATCACATATTGGATGCACAAGATTGGTTAAAAACCCTAATTGGATTAGAATAAGCCTAGGGAGAACGAAAATGAACTAAATGTTCAAGCAATGACACAAAATCACATATTGGATGCACAAGATTGGTTAAAAACCCTAATTGGATTAGAATAAGCCTAGGGAGGACGAAAATGACCTAAATGTTCAACCAATGACACAAAATCACATATTGGATGCACAAGATTGGTTAAAAACCCTAATTGGATTAGAATAAACCTAGCAAGGCGAAAATGACCTAAATGTTCAACCAATGACACAAAATGACACAAAATCACATATTGGATGCACAAGATTGGTTAAAAACCCTAATTGGATTAAAAAGAGCCTAGGGAGGACGAAAATGACCTAAATGTTCAACCAATGACACAAAATCACACATTGGATGCACAAGATTGGTTAAGAACCTTAATTGGATTAGAATAAGCCAAGGGAGGACGAAATTGACCTAAATGTTCAACCAATGACACAAAATGACATAAAATCACATATTTGATGCACAAGATTGGCTAAAAACCCTAATTGGATTAGCATAAGCATAGCGAGGACGAAAATGACCTAAATGTTCAACCAATGATACAAAATCACATATTGGATGCACAAGATTGGTTAAAAACCCTAATTGGATTAGAATAAGCCTAGGGAGGACGAAAATGACCTAAATGTTCAACCAATGACACAAAATGACACAAAATCACATATTGGATGCACAAGATTGGTTAAAAACCCTAATTGGATTAGAATAAGCCTAGGGAGGACGAAAATGACCTAAATGTTGAACCAATGACACAAAATTACACAAAATCACATATTGGATGCACAAGATTGGTTAAAAACCCTAATTGGATTAGAATAAGCCTAGGGAGGACGAAAATGACCTAAATGTTGAACCAATGACACAAAATCACATATTGGATGCACAAGATTGGTTAAAAACCCGAATTGGATTAGAATAAGCCTAGGGGGGACGAAAATGACCTAAATGTTCAACCAATGACACAAAATGACAAAAAATCACATGTTGGATGCACAAGATTGGTTAAAAACCCTAATTGGATTAGAGTAAGACTAGGGAGGACGAAAATGACCTAAATGTTCAACCAATGACACAAAATCACATATTGGATGCACAAGATTGGTTAGAAACCCTAATTGGATTAGAATAAGCCTAGGGAGGACGAAAATGACCTAAATGTTGAACAAATGACACAAAATGACACAAAATCACATATTGGATGCACAAGATTGGTTAAAAACCCAAATTGGATTAAAATAAGCCTAGGAAGGACGAAAATAATTTAAATGTTCAACCAATGACACAAAATCACATATTGGATGCACAAGATTGGTTAAAAACCCTAATTGGATTAGAATAAGCTTAGGGAGGACGAAAATGACCTACATGTTGAACCAATGACACAAAATGACACAAAATCACATATTGGATGCACAAGATTGGTTAAAAACCCTAATTGGATTAGAATAAGACTAGGGAGGACGAAAATGACCTAAATGTTCAACCAATGACACAAAATGACAAAAAATCACATATTGGATGCACAAGATTGGTTAAAAACCCTAATTGGATTAAAATAAGCCTAGGGAGGACGAAAATGACCTAAATGTTCAACCAATGACACAAAATGACACAAAATCACATATTGGAGGCACAAGATTGGTTAAAAACCCTAATTGGATTAGAGTAAGCCTAGGGAGGACGAAAATGACCTTAATGTTCAACCAATGACACAAAATCACATATTGGATGCACAAGATTGGTTAAAAACCCTAATTAGATTAGAATAAGCCTAGGGAGGATGAAAATGACCTAAATGTTCAACCAATGACACAAAATCAAATATTGGATGCACAAGATTAGTTAAAAACACTAATTGGTTTAGAGTAAGCCTAGGGAGGACGAAAATGACCTAAATGTTCAACCAATGACACAAAATCACATATTGGATGCACAAGATTGGTTAAAAACCCTAATTGGATTAGAATAAGCCTAGGGAGGACGAAAATGACCTAAATGTTGAACCAATGACACAAAATTACACAAAATCACATATTGGATGCACAAGATTGGTTAAAAACCCTAATTGGATTAGAATAAGCCTAGGGAGGACGAAAATGACCTAAATGTTGAACCAATGACACAAAATGACACAAAATCACATATTGGATGCACAAGATTGGTTAAAAACCCTAATTGGATTAGAATAAGCCTAGGGGGGACGAAAATGACCTAAATGTTCAACCAATGACACAAAATGACAAAAAATCACATGTTGGATGCACAAGATTGGTTAAAAACCCTAATTGGATTAGAGTAAGCCTAGGGAGGACGAAAATGACCTAAATGTTCAACCAATGACACAAAATCACATATTGGATGCACAAGATTGGTTAAAAACCCAAATTGGATTAAAATAAGCCTAGGAAGGACGAAAATAATTTAAATGTTCAACCAATGACACAAAATCACATATTGGATGCACAAGATTGGTTAAAAACCCTAATTGGATTAGAATAAGCTTTGGGAGGACGAAAATGACCTACATGTTGAACCAATGACACAAAATGACACAAAATCACATATTGGAGGCACAAGATTGGTTAAAAACCCTAATTGGATTAGAGTAAGCCTAGGGAGGACGAAAATGACCTTAATGTTCAACCAATGGCACAAAATCACATATTGGATGCACAAGATTGGTTAAAAACCCTAATTGGATTAGAATAAGCCTAGGGAGGATGAAAATGACCTAAATGTTCAACCAATGACACAAAATCAAATATTGGATGCACAAGATTAGTTAAAAACACTAATTGGTTTAGAGTAAGCCTAGGGAGGACGAAAATGACCTAAATGTTCAACCAATGACACAAAATCACATATTGGATGCACAAGATTGGTTAAAAACCCTAATTGGATTAGAATAAGCCTAGGGAGGACGAAAATGACCTAAATGTTCAACCAATGACACAAAATGACACAAAATCACATATTGGATGCACAAGATTGGTTAAAAACCATAATTGGATTAGAATAAGCCTAGGGAGGACGAAAACGACCTAAATGTTCAACTAATGACACAAAATCACATATTGGATGCACAAGATTAGTTAAAAACCCTAATTGGATTAGAATAAGCCTAGGGAGGACGAAAATGACCTAAATGTTCAACCAATGACACAAAATCACATATTGGATGCACAAGATTGGTTAAAAACCCTAATTGGATTAGAATAAGCCTAGGGAGGACGAAAATAACCTAAATGTTCAACCAATGACACAAAATGACACAAAATCACATATTAGATGCACCAAATTGGTTAAAAACGCTAATTGGAATAGAATAAGCCTAGGGAGGACGAAAATGACCTAAATGTTCAACCAATGACACAAAATCACATATTGGATGCACAAGATTGGTTAAAAACCCTAATTGGATTAGAATAAACCTAGGCAGGACGAAAATGACCTAAATGTTCAACCAATGACACAAAATGACAAAAAATCACATACTGGATGCACAAGATTGGTTAAAAACCCTAATTGGATTAGAATAAGCCTAGGGAGGACGAAAATGACCTAAATGTTCAACCAATGACACAAAATGACACAAAATCACATATTGGATGCACAAGATTGGTTAAAAACCCTAATTGAATTAGAATAAGACTACGGAGGACGAAAATGACCTAAATGTTCAACCAATGACCCAAAATGACCAAAATAACATATTGGATGCACAAGATTGGTTAAAAACCCTAATTGGATTAGAATAAGCCTAGGGAGGACGAAAATGACCTAAATGTTCAACCAATGACACAAAATGACACAAAATCACATATTGGATGCACAAGATTGGTTAAAAACCCTAATTGGATTAGAATAAGCCTAGGGAGGACGAAAATGACCTAAATGTTCAACCAATGACACAAAACAACACATAATCACATATTGGATGCACAAGATTGGTTAAAAACCCTAATTGGATTAGAATAAGCCTGTGGAGGACGAAAATGACCTAAATGTTCAACCAATGACACAAAATCACATATTGGACGCACAAGATTGGTTAAAAACGCTAATTGGATTAGAATAAGCCTAGGGAGGACGAAAATGACCTAAATTTTCAACCAATGACACCAAATCACATATTGGATGCACAAGATTGGTTAAAAACCCTAATTGGATTAGAATAAGCCTAGGGAGGACGAAAATGACCTAAATGTTCAACCAATGACACAAAATGACACAAAATCACATATTGGATGCACAAGATTGGTTAAAAACCCTAATTGGATTAGAATAAGCCTAGGGAGGACGAAAATGACCTAAATGTTCAACCAATGACACAAAATGACACAAAATCACATATTGGATGCACAAGATTGGTTAAAAACTCTAATTGGATTAGAATAAGCCTAGCGAGGACGAAAATGACCTAATTGGGTTACCAATGAAATAAAATCACTTATTATGTGCACAAGATTGGTTAAAAACCCTAATTGGATTAGAATAAGCCTAGGGAGGACGAAAATGACCTAAATGTTCAACCAATGACACAAAATGACACAAAATCACATATTGGATGCACAAGATTGGTTAAAATTCCTAATTGGATTAGAATAAGCCTAGGGAGGACGAAAATGACCTAAATGTTGAACCAATGACACAAAATCACATATTGGATGCACAAGATTGGTTAAAAACCCTAATTGGATTAGAATAAGCCTAGGGAGGACGAAAATGACCTAAATGTTCAACCAATGACACAAAATGACACAAAATCACATATTGGATGCACAAGATTGGTTAAAAACCCTAATTGGATTGTAATAAGCCTAGGGAGGACGAAAATGACCTAATTGGATTACCAATGACATAAAATCACTTATCATATGCACAAGATTGGTTAAAAACCCTAATTGGATTAGAATAAGCCTAGGGAGGACGAAAATGACCTAAATGTTCAACCAATGACACAAAATGACACAAAATCACATATTGGATGCACAAGATTGGTTAAAAACCCTAATTGGATTAGAATAAGCCTAGGGAGGACGAAAATAACTTAAATGTTCAACCAATGACACAAAATCACATATTGGATGCACAAGATTGGTTAAAAACCCTAATTGGATTAGAATAAGCCTAGGGAGGACGAAAATGACCTAAATGTTCAACCAATGACACAAAATCACATATTGGATGCACAAGATTGGTAAAAAACCCTAATTGGATTAGAATAGGCCTAGGGAGGACGAAAATGACCTAAATGTTCAACCAATGACACAAAATGACACAAAATCACATATTGGATGCACAAGATTGGTTAAAAACCCTAATTGGATTAGAATAAGCCTAGGGAGGACGAAAATGACCTAAATGTTCAACCAATGACACAAAATGACACAAAATCACATATTGGATGCACAAGATTGGTTAAAAACCTTAATTGGATTAGAATAAGCCTAGGGAGGACGAATATGACCTAAATGTTCAACCAATGACACAAAATGACACAAAATCACATATTGGATGCACAAGATTGGTTAAAAACCCTAATTGGATTAGAATAAGCCTAGGGAGGACGAAAATGACCTAAATGTTCAACCAATGACACAAAATGACACAAAATCACATATTGGATGCACAAGATTGGTTAAAAATCCTAATTGGATTAAAATAACCCTAGGGAGGACGAAAATGACCTAAATGTTGAACCAATGACACAAAATGACACAAAATCACATATTGGATGCAGAAGATTGGTTAAAAACCCTAAATGGAATAGAATAAGCCTAGGGAGGACGAAAATGAACTAAATGTTCAACCAATGACACAAAATCACATATTGGATGCACAAGATTGGTTAAAAACCCTAATTGGATTAGAATAAGCCTAGGGAGGACGAAAATGACCTAAATGTTCAACCAATGACACAAAATGACACAAAATCACATATTGGATGCACAAGATTGGTTAAAAATCGTAATTGGATTAGAATATGCCTAGGGAGGACGAAAATGACCTAAATGTTCAACCAATGACACAAAATGACACAAAATCACATATTGGATGCACAAGATTGGTTAAAAACCCTAATTGGATTAGAATAAGCCTAGGGAGGACGAAAATGACCTAAATGTTCAACCAATGACACAAAATTACATATTGGATGCACAAGATTGATTAAAAACCCTTATTGGATTAGAATAAGCCTAGGGAGGACGAAAATGACCTATATGTTCAGCCAATGACACAAAATTATACAAAATCACATATTGGATGCACAAGATTGGTTAAAAACCCTAATTGGATTAGAATAAGCCTAGGGAGGACGAAAATGACCTAAATGTTCAACCAATGACACAAAATGACACAAAATCACATATTGGATGCACAAGATTGGTTAAAAACCCTAATTGGATTAGAATAAGACTACGGAGGACGAAAATGACCTAAATGTTCAACCAATGACACAAAATGACAAAAAATCACATATTGGATGCACAAGATTGGTTAAAAACCCTAATTGGATTAGAATAAGCCTAGGGAGGACGAAAATGACCTAAATGTTCAACCAATGACACAAAATCACATATTGGATGCACAAGATTGGTTAAAAACCCTAATTGGATTAGAATAAGCCTAAGGAGGACGAAAATAACCTAAATGTTCAACCAATGACACAAAATGACACAAAATCACATATTGGATGCACAAGATTTGTTAAAAACCCTAATTGGATTAGAATAATCCTAGGGAGGACGAAAATGACCTAAATGTTCAACCTATGACACAAAATCACATATTGGATGCACAAGATTGGTTAAAACCCCTAATTGGATTAGAATAAGCCTAGGGAGGACGAAAATGACCTAAATGTTCAACCAATGACACAAAATGACAAAAAATCACATATTGGATGCACAAGATTGGTTAAAAACCCTAATTGGATTAGAATAAGCCTAGGGAGGACGAAAATGACCTAAATGTTCAACGAATGACACAAAATGACACAAAATCACATATTGGATGCACAAGATTGGTTAAAAACCCTAATTGGATTAGAGTAAGCCTAGGGAGGACGAAAATGACCTAAATGTTCAACCAATGACACAAAATCACATATTGGATGCACAAGATTGCTTAAAACCCCTAATTGGATTAGAATAAGCCTAGGGAGGATGAAAATGACCTAAATGTTCAACCAATGACACAAAATCACATATTGGATGCACAAGATTGGTTAAAAACCATAATTGGATTAGAATAAGCCTAGGAAGGATGAAAATAATTTAAATGTTCAACCAATGACACAAAATCACATATTGGATGCACAAGATTGGTTAAAAACCCTACTTGGATTAGAATAAGCCTAGGGAGGACGAAAATGACCTAAATGTTCAACCTATGACACAAAATCACATATTGGATGCACAAGATTGGTTAAAAACCCTAATCGGATTAGAATAAGTCTAGGGAGGACAAAGATGACCTAAACGTTCAACCAATGACACAAAATGACACAAAATCACATATTGGACGCACAAGATTGGTTAAAAATCCTAATTGGAATAGAATAAGCCTAGGGAGGACGAAAATGACCTAAATGTTCAACCAATGACACAAAATCACATATTGGATGCACAAGACTGGTTAAAAACCCTAATTGGATTAGAATAAGCCTAGGGAGGACGAAAATGACCTAAATGTTTAACCAATGACACAAAATGACAGAAAATCACATATTGGATGCACAAGATTGGTTAAAAACCCAAATTGGATTAGAATAAGACTAGGGAGGACGAAAATGACCTAAATGTTCAACCAATGACACAAAATGACAAAAAATCACATATTGGATGCACAAGATTGGTTAAAAACCCTAATTGGATTAAAATAAGCCTAGGGAGGACGAAAATGACCTAAATGTTCAACCAATGACACAAAATGACACAAAATCACATATTGGA
>JBBPBQ010000008.1:4987351-5000077 GCA_037974755.1 Cicer yamashitae | reverse complement strand
ATGACACAAAATCACATATTGGATGCACAAGATTGGTTAAAAACCCTAATTGGATTAGAATAAGCCTAGGGAGGACGAAAATGACCTAAATGTTCAACCAATGACACAAAATGACAGAAAATCACATATTGGATGCACAAGATTGGTTAGAAACCCTAATTGGATTAGAATAAGCCTTGGGAGGACGAAAATGACCTAAATTTTCAACCAACGACACAAAAATGACACAAAATCCCATGTTGGATGCACAAGATTGGTTAAAAACCCTAATTGGATTAGAATAAGCCTAGGGAGGACGAAAATGACCTAAATGTTCAACCAATGACACAAAATGACACAAAATCACATATTGGATGCACAAGATTGGTTAAAAACCCTAATTGGATTAGAATAAGCCTAGGGAGGACGAAAATGACCTAAATGTTCAACCAATGATACAAAATGACACAAAATCACATATTGGATGCACAAGATTTGTTAAAAACCATAATTGGATAAGAATAACCCAAGGGAGGACGAAAATGACCTAAATGTTCAACCAATGACACTAAATGACATATTGGATGCACAAGATTGGTTAAAAACCCTAATTGGATTAGATTAAGCCTAGGGAGGACGATAATGACCTAAATGTTCAACCAATGACACAAAATCACATATTGGATGCACAAGATTGGTTAAAAACCTTAATTGGATTAGAATAAGCCTAGGGAGGACGAAAATGACCTAAATGTTCAACCAATGACACAAAATGACACAAAATCACATATTGGATGCACAAGATTGGTTAAAAACCCTAATTGGATTAGAATAAGCCTAGGGAGGACGAAAATGACCTAAATGTTCAACCAATGACCCAAAATGACACAAAATCACACATTGGATGCACTAGATTGGTTAAGAACCTTAATTGGATAAGAATAAGCCAAGGGAGGACGAAAATGACCTAAATGTTCAACCAATGACACAAAATGACACAAAATCACATATTGGATGCACAAGATTGGTTAAAAACCCTAATTGGATTAGAATAAGCCTAGGGAGGACGAAAATGACCTAAATGTTCAACCAATGACACAAACTCACATATTGGATGCACAAGAATGGTTAAAAACCGTAATTGGATTAGAATAAGCCTAGGGAGGACGAAAATGACCTAAATGTTCAACCAATGACACAAAATGACACAAAATCACATATTGGATGCACAAGATTGGTTAAAAACCCTAATTGGATTAGAATAAGCCTAGGGAGGACGAAAATGACCTAAATGTTCAACCAAATTACACAAAATGATACAAAATCACATTTAGGATGCACAAGATTGGTTAAAAACCCTAATTGGATTAGAATAAGCCTAGGGAGGACGAAACTGACCTAAATGTTCAACCAATGACACAAAATCACATATTGGATGCACAAGATTGGTTAAAAACCCTAATTGGATTAGAATAAGCCTAGGGAGGACGAAAATGACCTAAATGTTCAACCAATGACACAAAATCACATATTGGATGCACAAGATTGGTAAAAAACCCTAATTGGATTAGAATAGGCCTAGGGAGGACGAAAATGACCTAAATGTTCAACCAATGACACAAAATGACACAAAATCACATATTGGATGCACAAGATTGGTTAAAAACCCTAATTGGATTAGAATAAGCCTAGGGAGGACGAAAATGACCTAAATGTTCAACCAATGACACATAATGACACAAATTCACATATTGGAAGCACAAGATTGGTAAAACACCCTAATTGGATTAGAATAAGCCTAGGGAGGACGAAAATGACCTACATTTTCAACCAATGACACAAAATGACACAAAATCACATATTGGATGCACAAGATTGGTTAAAAACCCTAATTGGATTAGAATAAGCCTAGGGAGCACCAAAATGACCTAAATGTTCAACCAATGACACAAAAGGACACAAAATCACATATTGGATGCACAAGATTGGTTAAAAACCCTAATTGGATTAGAATAAGCCTAGGGAGGACGAAAATGACCTAAATGTTCAACCAATGACACAAAATGACACAAAATCAGATATTGGATGCACAAGATTGGTTAAAAACCCTAATTGGATTAGAATAAGCCTTGGGAGGACGAATATGACCTAAATGTTCAACCAACGACACAAAAATGACACAAAATCACATATTGGATGCACAAGATTGGTTAAAAACCCTAATTGGATTAGAATAAGCCTAGGGAGGACGAAAATGACCTAAATGTTCAACCAATGACACAAAATGACACAAAATCACATATTGGATGCACAAGATTGGTTAAAAACCCTAATTGGATTAGAATAAGCCTAGGGAGGACGAAAATGACCTAAATGTGCAACCAATGACACAAAATCACATATTGGATGTACAATAATGGTTAAAATCCCTAATTGGATTAGAATAAGCCTAGCGATGACGAAAATGACCCAAATGTTCAACCAATGACACAAAATCACATATTGGATGCACAAGATTGGTTAAAAACCCTAAATGGATTCGAATAAGCCTAGGGAGGACGAAAATGACCTAAATGTTCAACCAATGACACAAAATCACATTTTGGATGCACAACATTGGTTAAAAACCGTAATTGGATTAGAATAAGCCTAGGGATGACGAAATTGACCTAAATGTTCAACCAATGACACAAAATGACACAAAATCACGTATTGGATGCACAAGATTGGTTAAAAACCCTAATTGGATTAGAATAACCCTAGGGATGTTGAAAAGGACCTAAATGTTCAACCAATGACACAAAATAACACAGAATCACATATTGGATGCACAAGATTGGTTAACAACCCTATATGGATTCGAAT
Source organism: Cicer yamashitae (assembly GCA_037974755.1). Lineage (NCBI taxonomy): Eukaryota > Viridiplantae > Streptophyta > Magnoliopsida > Fabales > Fabaceae > Cicer > Cicer yamashitae. The sequence goes on along the minus strand of JBBPBQ010000008.1, from coordinate 4,997,233 downwards.
AAGCCTAGGGAGAACGAAAATGACCTAAATGTTCAACCAATTACACAAAATCACATATTGGATGCACAAGATTGGTTAAAAACCCTAATTGGATTAGAATAAGCCTAGGGAGGACGAAAATGACCTAAATGTTCAACCAATGACACAAAATGACACAAAATCACATATTGGATACACAAGATTGGTTAAAAACCGTAATTGGATTAGAATAAGCCTAGGGAGGACGAAAATGACCTAAATGTTCAACCAATGACACAAAATGACACAAAATCACATATTGGATGCACAAGATTGGTTAAAAACCCTAATTGGATTAGAATAAGCCTAGGGAGGACGAAAATGTCCTAAATCTTCAACAAATGACACAAAATGACACAAAATCACATATTGGATGCACAAGATTGGTTAAAAACCGTAATTGGATAAGCCTAGGGAGGACGAAAATGACCTAAATGTTCAACCAATGACACAAAATGACACAAAATCACATATTGGATGCACAAGATTGGTTAAAAACCCTAATTGGATTAGAATAAGCCTAGGGAGGACGAAAATGACCTAAATGTTCAACCAATGACACAAAATGACACAAAATTACATATTGGATGCACGAGATTGGTTAAAAACCCTAATTGGATTAGAATAAGCCTAGGGAGGACGAAAATGACCTAAATGTTCAACCAATGACACAAAATCACATATTGGATGCACAAGATTGGTTAAAAACCCTTATTTGATTAGAATAAGCCTAGGGAGGACGAAAATGACCTAAATGTTCAACCAATGACACAAAATGACACAAAATCACATATTGGATGCACAAGATTGGTTAAAAACCCTAATTGGATTAGAATAAGCCTAGGGAGGACGAAAATGACCTAAATGTTCAACCAATGACACAAAATGACACAAAATCACATATTGGATGCAAAGGATTGGTTAAAAACCCTAATTGGATTGGAATAAGCCTAGGGAGGACGAAAATGACCTAAATGTTCAACCAATGACACAAAATGACACAAAATCACATATTGGATGCACAAGATTGGTTAAAAACCCTAATTGGATTAGAATAAGCCTAGGGAGGACGAAAATGACCTAAATGTTCAACCAATGACGCAAAATCACATATTGGATTCCCAAGATTGGTTAAAAACCTTAATTGGATTAGAATAAGCCTAGGGAGGACAAAAATGACCTAAATGTTCAACCAATGACACAAAATCACATACTGGATGCACAAGATTGGTTAAAAACCCTAATTGGATTAGAATAAGCCTAGGGTGGACGAAAATGACCTAAATGTTCAACCAATGACACAAAATGACACAAAATCACATATTGGATGCATCAGATTGGTTAAAAACCTTAATTGGATTAGAATAAGCCTAGGGAGGACGAAAATGACCTAAATGTTCAACCAATGACACAAAATGACACAAAATCACATATTGGATGCACAAGATTGGTTAAAAACCCTAATTGGATTAGAATAAGCCTAGGGAGGACGAAAATGACCTAAATGTTCAACGAACGACACAAAAATGACACAATATCACATATTGGATGCACAAGATTGGTTAAAAACCCTAATTGAATTAGAATCAGCCTAGGGAGGACGAAAATGACCTAAATGTTCAACCAATGACACAAAATCACATATTGGATGCACAAGACTGGTGAAAAACCCTAATTGGATTCGAATAAGCCTAGGGAGGACGAAAATGACCTAAATGTTCAACCAATGACACAAAATGACACAAAATCACATATTGGATGCACAAGATTGGTTAAAAACCCTAATTGGATTAGAATAAGCCTAGGGAGGACGAAAATGACCTAAATGTTCAACCAATGACAAAAAATCACACAAAATCACATATTGGATGCACAAGATTGGTTAAAAACCCTAATTGGATTAGAATAAGCCTAGGGAGGACGAAAATGACCTAAATGTTCAACCAATGACACAAAATCACATATTGGATGCACAAGATTGGTTAAAAACCCTAATTGGATTAGAATACGCCTAGGGAGGACGAAAATGACCGAACTGTTCAACCAATGACACAAAATCACATATTGGATGCACAAGATTGGTTAAAAACCCTAATTGGATTAGAATAAGCCTAGGGAGGACGAAAATGACCTAAATGTTCAACCAATGACACAAAATGACACAAAATCACATATTGGATGCACAAGATTGGTTAAAAACCCTAATTGGATTAGAATAAGCCTAGGGAGGACGAAAATGACCTAAATGTTCAACCAATGACACAAAACAACACATAATCACATATTGGATGCACAAGATTGGTTAAAAACCCTAATTGGATTAGAATAAGCCTGTGGAGGACGAAAATGACCTAAATGTTCAACCAATGACACAAAATCACATATTGGACGCACAAGATTGGTTAAAAACGCTAATTGGATTAGAATAAGCCTAGGGAGGACGAAAATGACCTAAATTTTCAACCAATGACACCAAATCACATATTGGATGCACAAGATTGGTTAAAAACCCTAATTGGATTAGAATAAGCCTAGGGAGGACGAAAATGACCTAAATGTTCAACCAATGACACAAAATGACACAAAATCACATATTGGATGCACAAGATTGGTTAAAAACCCTAATTGGATTAGAATAAGCCTAGGGAGGACGAAAATGACCTAAATGTTCAACCAAAGACACAAAATGACACAAAATCACATATTGGATGCACAAGATTGGTTAAAAACCCTAATTTGATTAGAATAAGCCTAGGGAGGACGTAAATGACTTAAATGTTAAACCAATGACAGAAAATGACACAAAATCACATATTGGATGCACAAGATTGGTTAAAAACTCCAATTGGATTAGAATAAGCCTAGGGAGGACGAAAATGACCTAAATGTTCAACCAATGACACAAAATCACACAAAATCACATATTGGATGCACAAGATTGGTTAAAAACCCTAATTGGATTAGAATAAGCCTAGGGAGGACGAAAATGACCTAAATGTTCAACCAATGACACAAAATCACATATTGGATGCATAAGATTGGTTAAAAACCCTAATTGGATTAGAATAAGCCTAGGGAGGACGAAAATGACCTAAATGTTCAACCAATGACACAAAATGACACTAAATCACATATTGGATGCACAAGATTGGTTAAAAACCCTAATTGGATTAGAATAAGCCTAGGGAGGACGAAAATGACCTAAATGTTCAACCAATGACACAAAATGACACTAAATCACATATTGGATGCACAAGATTGGTTAAAAACCCTAATTGGATTAGAATAAGCCTAGGGAGGACGAAAATGATCTAAATGTTCAACCAATGACACAAAATCACATATTGGATGCACAAGATTGGTTAAAAACCGTAATTGTATTAGAAAAAGCCTAGGGAGGACGAAAATAACCTAAATGTTCAACCAATGACACAAAATGACACAAAATCACATATTGGATGCACAAGATTGGTTAAAAACCCTAATTGGATTAGAATAAGCCTAGAGAGGACGAAAATAACCTAAATGTTCAACCAATGACACAAAATCAGATATTGGATGCACAAGATTGGTTAAAAACCCTAATTGGATTAGAATAAGCCTAGGGAGGACGAAAATGACCTAAATGTTCAACCAATGACACAAAATGACACTAAATCACATATTGGATGCACAAGATTGGTTAAAAACCCTAATTGGATTAGAATAAGCCTAGGGAGGACGAAAATGACCTAAATGTTCAACCAATGACACAATATGACACAAAATCACATATTGGATGCACAAGATTGGTTAAAAACCCTAATTGGATTAGAATAAGCCTAGGGAGGACGAAAATGACCTAAATGTTCAACCAATGACACAAAATCACATATTGGATGCACAAGATTGGTTACAAACCGTAATTGTATTAGAAAAAGCCTAGGGAGGCAAAAATGACCTAAATGTTCAACCAATGACACAAAATGACACAAAATCACATATTGGATGCACAAGATTGGTTAAAAACCCTAATTGGATTAGAATAAGCCTAGGGAGGACGAAAATGACTTAAATGTTTAACCAATGACACAAAATGACACAAAATCACATATTGCATGCACTAGATTGGTTAAAAACCCTAATTGGATTAGAATAAGCCTCGGGAGGACGAAAATGACCTAAATGTTCAACCAATGACACAAAATCACATATCGGATGCACAAGATTGGTTAAAAACCGTAATTGGATTAGAATAAGCCTAGGGAGGACGAAAATGACCTAAATGTTCAACCAATGACAAAAAATCACATAGTGGATGCACATGATTGGTTAAAAACCCTAATTGGATTAGAATAAGCCTAGGGTGGACGAAAATGACCTAAATGTTCAACCAATGACACAAAATCACATATTGGATGCACAAGATTGGTTAAAAACCCTAATTGGATTAGAATAAGCCTAGGGAGGATGAAAATGACCTAAATGTTCAACCAATGACACAAAATCAGATATTGGATTCACAAGATTGGTTAAAATCCTAATTGGATTAGAATAAGGCTAGGGAGGAGGAAAATGACCTAAATGTTCAACCAATGACAAAAAATGACACAAAATCACATATTGCATGCACTAGATTGGTTAAAAACCCTAATTGGATTAGAATAAGCCTAGGGAGGACAAAAATGACCTAAATGTTCAACCAATGACACAAAATCACGTATTGGATGCACAAGATTGGTTAAAAACCGTAATTGGATTAGAATAAGCCTAGCGAGGACGAAAATGACCTAAATGTTCAACCAATGACACAAAATGACACAAAATCACATATTGGATGCACAAGATTGGTTAAAAACACTAATTGGATTAGAATAAGCCTAGGGAGGACGAAAATGACCTAAATGTTCAACCAATGACACAAAATGACACTAAATCACATATTGGATGCACAAGATTGGTTAAAAACCCTAATTGGATTAGAATAAGCCTAGGGAGGACGAAAATGATCTAAATGTTCAACCAATGACACAAAATCACATATTGGATGCACAAGATTGGTTAAAACCCTAATTGGATTAGAATAAGCCTAGGGAGGACGAAAATGATCTAAATGTTCAACCAATGACACAAAATCACATATTGGATGCACAAGATTGGTTAAAAACCCTAATTGGATTAGAATAAGCCTAGGGAGGACGAAAATGACCTAAATGTTCAACCAATGACACAAAATGACACAAAATCACATATTGGATGCACAAGATAGGTTAAAAACCCTAATTGGATGAGAATAAGCCAAGGGAGGCAAAAATGACCTAAATGTTCAACCAATGACACAAAACTACATATTGGATGCACAAAATTGGCTAAAAACCCTAATTCGATTAGAATAAGCATAGGGAGGACGAAAATGACCTAAATGTTCAACCAATGACACAAAATGACACAAAATCACATATTGGATGCACAAGATTGGTTAAAAACCCTAATTGGATTAGAATAAGCCTAGGGAGGACGAAAATGACCTAAATGTTCAACCAATGACACAAAATGACACAAAATCACATATTGGATGCACAAGATTGGTTAAAAATCCTAATTAGATTAAAATAACCCTAGGGAGGACGAAAATGACCTAAATGTTCAACCAATGACACAAAATGACACAAAATCACATATTGGATGCACAGGATTCGTGAAAAACCCTAATTGGATTAGAATAAGCCTGGGGAGGACGAAAATGACCTAAATGTTCAACCAATGACACAAAATGACACAAAATCACATATTGGATGCACAAGATTGGTTAAAAACCCTAATTGGATTAGAATAAGCCTAGGGAGGACGAAAATGACCTAAATGTTCAACCAATGACACAAAATGACACAAAATCACATATTGGTTGCACAAGATTGGTTAAAAACCCTAATTGGATTAGAATAAGCCTAGGTAGGACGAAAATGACCTAAATGTTGAACCAATGACCCAAAATCACATATTGGATGCACAAGATTGGTTAAAAACCCTAATTGGATTAGAATAAGCCTAGGGAGGACGAAAATGACCTAAATGTTCAACCAATGACACAAAATGACACAAAATCACATATTGGATGCACAAGATTGGTTAAAAACCCTAATTGGATTAGAATAAGCCTAGGGAGGACGAAAATGACCTAAATGTTCAACCAATGACCCAAAATGACACAAAATCACACATTGGATGCACTAGATTGGTTAAGAACCTTAATTGGATAAGAATAAGCCAAGGGAGGACGAAAATGACCTAAATGTTCAACCAATGACACAAAATGACACAAAATCACATATTGGATGCACAAGATTGGTTAAAAACCCTAATTGGATTAGAATAAGCCTAGGGAGGACGAAAATGACCTAAATGTTCAACCAATGACATAAAATGATACAAAATCACATATTGGATGCACAAGATTGGTTAAAAACCCTAATTGGATTAGAATAAGCCTAGGGAGGACGAAAATGACCTAAATGTTCAACCAATGACACAAAATCACATATTGGATGCACAAGATTGGTTACAAACCGTAATTGTATTAGAAAAAGCCTAGGGAGGCAAAAATGACCTAAATGTTCAACCAATGACACAAAATGACACAAAATCACATATTGGATGCACAAGATTGGTTAAAAACCCTAATTGGATTAGAATAAGCCTAGGGAGGACGAAAATGACCTAAATGTTCAACCAATGTCACAAAATCAGATATTGGATGCACAAGATTGGTTAAAAACCCTAATTGGATTAGAATAAGCCTAGGGAGGACGAAAATGACCTAAATGTTCAACCAATGACACAAAATGACACTAAATCACATATTGGATGCACAAGATTGGTTAAAAACCCTAATTGGATTAGAATAAGCCTAGGGAGGACGAAAATGACCTAAATGTTCAACCAATGACACAATATGACACAAAATCACATATTGGATGCACAAGATTGGTTAAAAACCCTAATTGGATTAGAATAAGCCTAGGGAGGACGAAAATGACCTAAATGTTCAACCAATGACACAAAATCACATATTGGATGCACAAGATTGGTTAAAAACCCTAATGGATTAGAATAAGCCTAGGGAGGACGAAAATGACCTAAATGTTCAACCAATGACACAAAATGACACAAAATCACATATTGGATGCACAAGATTGGTTAAAAACCCTAATTGGATTAGAATAAGCCTAGGGAGGACGAAAATGACCTAAATGTTCAACCAATGACACAAAATGACACAAAATCACATATTGGATGCACAAGATTGGTTAAAAACCCTAATCGGATTAGAATAAGCCTAGGGAGGACGAAAATGACCTAAATGTTCAACCAATGACACAAAATCACATATTGGATGCACAAGATTAATTAAAAACCCTAATTGGATTAGAATAAGCCTAGGGAGGACGAAAATGACCTAAATGTTCAACCAATGACACAAAATCACATATTGGATGCACAAGATCGGTTAAAAACCCTAATCGGATTAGAATAAGCTTAGGGAGGACGAAAATGACCTAAATGTTCAACCAATGACACAAAATGACACAAAATCACATATTGGATGCACAAGATTGGTTAAAAACCCTAATTGGATTAGAATAAGCCTAGGGAGGACGAAAATGACCTAAATGTTCAACCAATGACACAAAATGACACAAAATCACATATTGGATGCACAAGATTGGTTAAAAACCCTAACTGGATTAGAATAAGCCTAGGGACGACGATAATGTCCTAAATGTTCAACCAATGACACAAAATGACACAAAATCACATATTGGATGCACAAGATTGGTTAAAAACCCTAATTGGATTAGAATAAGCCTAGGGAGGACGAAAATGACCTAAATGTTCAACCAATGACACAAAATGACACAAAATCACATATTGGATGCACAAGATTGGTTAAAAACCCTAATTCGATTACAATAAGCCTAGGGAAGACGAAAATGACCTAAATGTTCAACCAATGACACAAAATCACATATTGGATGCACAAGATTGGTTATAAACCCTAATTGGATTAGAATAAGCCTAGGGACGACGAAAATGACCTAAATGTTCAACCAATTACACAAAATCACATATTGGATGCACAAGATTTGTTAAAAACCGTAATTGGATTAGAATAAGCCTAGGGAGGACGAAAATGACCTAAATGTTCAACCAATGACACAAAATGACAATAAATCACATATTGGATGCACAAGATTGGTTAAAAACCCTAATTGGATTAGAATATGCCTAGGGAGGACGAAAATGACCTAAATGTTCAACCAATGACACAAAATGACACAAAATCACATATTGGATGCACAAGATTGGTTAAAAACCCTAATTGGATTAGAATAAGCCTAGGGAGGACGAAAATGACCTAAATGTTCAACCAATGACACAAAATGACACAAAATCACATATTGGATGCACAAGATTGGTTAAATACCCTAATTGGATTATAACAAGCCTAGGGAGGACGAAAATGACCTAAATGTTCAACCAATGACACAAAATGACACAAAATCACATATTGGATGCACAAGATTGGTTAAAAACCCTAATTGGATTAGAATAAGCCTAGGGAGGACGAAAATGACCTAAATGTTCAACCAATGACACAAAATCACATATTGGATGCACAAGATTGGTTAAAAACCGTAATTGTATTAGAATAAGCCTAGGGAGGACGAAAATGACCTAAATGTTTAACCATTGACACAAAATGACACAAAATCACATATTGGATGCACAAGATTGTTTAAAAACCCTAATTGGATTAGAATAAGCCTAGGGAGGACGAAAATGACCTAAATGTTCAACCAATGACACAAAATGACACTAAATCACATATTGGATGCACAAGATTGGTTAAAAACCCTAATTGGATTAGAATAAGCCTAGGGAGGACGAAAATGACCTAAATGTTCAACCAATGACACAATATGACACAAAATCACATATTGGATGCACAAGATTGGTTAAAAACCCTAATTGGATTAGAATAAGCCTAGGGAGGACGAAAATGACCTAAATGTTCAACCAATGACACAAAATCACATATTGGATGCACAAGATTGGTTACAAACCGTAATTGTATTAGAAAAAGCCTAGGGAGGCAAAAATGACCTAAATGTTCAACCAATGACACAAAATGACACAAAATCACATATTGGATGCACAAGATTGGTTAAAAACCCTAATTGGATTAGAATAAGCCTAGGGAGGACGAAAATGACTTAAATGTTTAACCAATGACACAAAATGACACAAAATCACATATTGCATGCACTAGATTGGTTAAAAACCCTAATTGGATTAGAATAAGCCTCGGGAGGACGAAAATGACCTAAATGTTCAACCAATGACACAAAATCACATATCGGATGCACAAGATTGGTTAAAAACCGTAATTGGATTAGAATAAGCCTAGGGAGGACGAAAATGACCTAAATGTTCAACCAATGACAAAAAATCACATAGTGGATGCACAAGATTGGTTAAAAACCCTAATTGGATTAGAATAAGCCTAGGGTGGACGAAAATGACCTAAATGTTCAACCAATGACACAAAATCACATATTGGATGCACAAGATTGGTTAAAAACCCTAATTGGATTAGAATAAGCCTAGGGAGGATGAAAATGACCTAAATGTTCAACCAATGACACAAAATCAGATATTGGATTCACAAGATTGGTTAAAATCCTAATTGGATTAGAATAAGCCTAGGGAGGAGGAAAATGACCTAAATGTTCAACCAATGACAAAAAATGACACAAAATCACATATTGCATGCACTAGATTGGTTAAAAACCCTAATTGGATTAGAATAAGCCTAGGGAGGAC
>JBBPBQ010000008.1:4941315-4978388 GCA_037974755.1 Cicer yamashitae | reverse complement strand
AATTGGATTAGAATAAGCCTAGGGAGGACAAAAATGACCTAAATGTTCAACCAACGACACAAAATGACACAAAATCACATATTGGATGCAGAAGATTGGTTAAAAACCCTAATTGGATTAGAATAAGCCTAGGGAGGATGAAAATGACCTAAATGTTCAACCAGTGACAGAAAATCACAAATTGGATACACAAGATAGGTTAAAAACCCTAACTGGATTAGAATAAGCCTAGGGAGGACGAAAATGACATAAATGTTCAACCAATGACACAAAATGATACAAAATCACATATTGGATGCACAAGATTGGTTTAAAACCCTAATTGGATTAGAATAAGCCTAGGGAGGACGAAAATGACCTAAATGTTCAACCAATGACACAAAATGACACAAAATGTCACAAAATCACAAATTGGATGCACAAGATTGGTTAAAAACCCGAATTGGATTAGAATAAGCCTAAGGAGGACGAAAATGACCTAAATGTTCAACCAATGACACAAAATCACATATAGGATGCACAAGATTGGTTAAAAACCCTAATTGGATTAGAATAAGACTAGGTAGGACAAAAATGACCTAAATGTTCAACCAATGACACAAAATCCCATATTGGATGCACAAGATTGGTTAAAAACCCTAATTGGATTAGAATAAGACTAAGGAGGACGAAAATGACCTAAATGTTCAACCAATGACACAAAATCCCATATTGGATGCACAAGATTGGTTAAAAACCCTAATTGGATTAGAATAAGACTAGGGAGGACGAAAATGACCTAAATGTTCAACCAATGACACAAAATCACATATTGGATGCACAAGATTGGTTAAAAACCCTAATTGGAATAGAATAAGCCTAGGGAGGACGAAAATGACCTCAATGTTCAACCTATGACACAAAATGACACAAAATCACATATTGGATGCACAAGATTGGTTAAAAACCCTAATTGGATTAGAATAAGCCTAGGGAGGACGAAAATGACCTAAATGTTCAACCAATGACACAAAATGACACAAAATCACATATTGGATGCACAAGATTGGTTAAAAACCCTAATTGGATTAGAATAATCCTAAGGAGGGCGAAAATGACCTAAATGTTCAACCAATGACACAAAATCACATATAGGATGCACAAGATTGGTTAAAAACCCTAATTGGATTAGAATAACCCTAGGGAGGACGAAAATGACCTAAATGTTCAACCAATGACATAAAATGACACAAAATCACATATTGGATACACAACATTGGTTAAAAACCTAATTGGATTAGAATAAGCCAGGGAGGACGAAAATGACCTAAATGTTCAACCAATGACACAAAATGACACAAAATCACATATTGGATGCACAAGATTGGTTAAAAACCCTAATTGGATTAGAATAAGCCTAGGGAGGACGAAAATGACCTCAATGTTCAACCTATGACACAAAATCACATATTGGATGCACAAGATTGGTTAAAAACTCTAATTGGATTAGAATAAGCATAGGGAGGACGAAAATGACCTCAATGTTCAACCTATGACACAAAATCACATATTGGATGCACAAGATTGGTTAAAAACCCTAATTGGATTAGAATAAGCCTAGGGAGGATGAAAATGACCTAAATGTTCAACCAATGACACAAAATCACATATTGGATACACAAGATTGGTTAAAAACCCTAATTGGATTAGAATAAGCATAGGGAGGACGATAATGACCTAATTGGATTACCAATGACACAAAATCACTTATTATATGCACAAGATTGGTTAAAAACCCTAATTGGATTAGAATAAGCCTAGGGAGGATGAAAATGACCTAAATGTTCAACCAATGACACAAAATGACACAAAATCACATATTGGATGCACAAGATTGGTTAAAAACCTTAATTGGATTAGAATATGCCTAGGGAGGACAAAAGTGACCTAAATGTTCAACCAATGACACAAAATCACATATTGGATGCACAAGATTGGTTAAAAACCCTAATTGGATTAGAATAAGCCTAGGGAGGACGAAAATGACCTAAATGTTCAACCAATGACACAAAATGACACAAAATCACATATTGGATGCACAAGATTGGTTAAAAACCCTAATTGGATTAGAATAAGCCTAGGGAGAACAAAAATGACCTAAATATTCAACCAATGACAAAAAATCACATATTGGATGCACAAGATTGGTTAAAAACCCTAATTGGATTAGAATAAGCCTAGGGAGGACGAAAATGACCTAAATGTTCAACCAATGACACAAAATCACATATTGGATGCACAAGATAGGTTAAAACCCCTAATTGGATTAGAATAAGCCTAAGGAGGATGAAATTGACCTAGATGTTCAACCAATGACACAAAATCCCATATTGGATGCACAAGATTGGTTAAAAACCGTAATTGGATTAGAATAAGCCTAGGGAGGACGAAAGTGACCTAAATGTTCAACCAATGACACAAAGTCACATATTGGATGCACAAGATTGGTTAAAAACCCTAATTGGATTAGAATAAGCCTAGGGAGGACGAAAATGACCTAAATGTTCAACCAATGACACAAAATGACACAAAATCACATATTGGATGCACAAGATTGGTTAAAAATACTAATTGGATTAGAATAAGCCTAGGGAGGATGAAAATGACCTAAATGTTCAACCAATGACACAAAATCACATATTGGATGCACAAGATTGGTTAAAAACCCTAATTGGATTAGAATAAGCCTAGGGAGGGCGAAAATGACCTAAATGTTCAACCAATGACACAAAATGACACATAATCACATATTGGATGCACAAGATTGGTTAAAAACCCTAATTGGATTAGAATAAGCCTAGGGAGGACGAAAATGACCTAAATGTTCAACCAATGACACAAAATGACACAAAATCACATATTGGATGCACAAGATTGGTTAGAAACCCTAATTGGATTAGAATAAGCCTAGGGAGAACGAAAATGACCTAAATATTCAACCAATGACACAAAAGGACACAAAATCACATATTGGATGCACAAGATTGGTTAAAAACCCTAATTGGATTAGAATAAGCCTAGGGAGGACGAAAATGACCTAAATGTTCAACCAATGACACAAAATGACACAAAATCACATATTGGATGCACAAGATTGGTTAAAAACCCTAGTTGGATTATAATAAGCCTAGGGAGGACGAAAATGACCTAAATGTTCAACCAATGACACAAAATCACATATTGGATGCACAAGATTGGTTAAAAACCCTAATTGGATTAGAATAAGCCTAGGGAGGACGAAAATGACCTAAATGTTCAACCAATGACACAAAATGACACAAAATCACATATTGGATGCACAAGATTGGTTAAAAACCCTAATTGGATTAGAATAAGCCTAGGGGAAAATGACCTAAATGTTCAACCACTGACACAAAATCACATATTGGATGCACAAGATTGGTTAAAAACCCTAATTGGATTAGAATAAGCCTAGGGAGGACGAAAATGACCTAAATGTTCAACCAATGACACAAAATCACATATTGGATGCACAAGATTGGGTAAAAACACTAATTGGATTAGAATAAGCCTAGGGAGGACGAAAATGACCTATATGTTCAACCAATGACACAAAATGACACAAAATCACATATTGGATGCACAAGATTGGTTAAAAACCCTAATTGGATTAGAATAAGCCTAGGGAGGATGAAAATCACCTAAATGTTCAACCAATGACACAAAATCACGTATTGGATGCACAAGATTGGTTAAAAACCCTAATTGGATTAGAATAAGCCTAGGGAGGACGAAAATGACCTAAATGTTCAACCAATGACACAAAATGACACAAAATCACATATTGGATGCACAAGATTGGTTAAAAACCCTAATTGGATTAGAATAAGCTTAGGGAGGACGAAAATGACCTAAATGTTCAACCAATGACACAAAATGACACAAAATAACATATTGGATGCACAAGATTGGTTAAAAACCTAATTGGATTAGAATAAGCTTAGGGAGGACGAAAATGACCTAAATGTTCAACCAATGACACAAAATGACACAAAAACACATATTGGATGCACAAGATTGGTTAAAAACCCTAATTGGATTAGAATAAGCCTAGGGAAGACGAAAATGACGTAAATGTTCAACCATTGACACAAAATGATACAAAATCACATATTGGATGCACAAGATTGGTTAAAAACCCTAATTGGATTAGAATAAGCCTAGGGAGGACGAAAATGACCTAAATGTTCAACCAATGACACAAAATGACACAAAATCACATATTGGATGCACAAGATTGGTTAAAAACCCTAATTGGATTAGAATAAGCCTAGGGAGGACGAAAATGACCTAAATGTTCAACCAATGACACAAAATGACACAAAATCACATATTGGATGCACAAGATTGGTTAAAAACCCTAATTGGATTAGAATAAGCATAGCGATGACGAAAATGACCTAAATGTTCAACAAATGACACAAAATCACGTATTGGATGCACAAGATTGGTTAAAAACTCTAATTGGATTAGAATAAGCCTAGGGAGGACGAAAATGACCTAAATGTTCAACCAATGACACAAAATGACACAAAATCACATATTGGATGCACAAGATTGGTTAAAAACCCTAATTGGATTAGAATAAGCCTAGGGAGGACGAAAATGACCTAAATGTTCTACCAATGACACAAAATAACACAAAATCACATATTGGATGCACAAGATATGTTAAAAACCCTAATTGGATTAGAATAAGCCTAAGGAGGACGAAAATGACCTAAATGTTCAACCAATGACACAAAATGACACAAAATCACATATTGGATGCACAAGATTGGTTAAAAACCCTAATTGGATTAGAATAAGACTAGGGAGGACGAAAATGACCTAAATGTTCAACCAATGACACAAAATCCCATATTGGATGCTCAAGATTGGTTAAAAACCCTAATTGGATTAGAATAAGCCTAGGGAGGACGAAAATGACCTCAATGTTCAACCTATGACACAGAATCACATATTGGGTGCACAAGATTGGTTAAAAACCCTAATTGGATTAGAATAAGCCTAGGGAGGACGAAAATGACTTAAATGTTCAACCAACGACACAAAATGACACAAAATGACACACATATTGGATGCACAAGATTGGTTAAAAACCCTAATTGGATTAGAATAAGCCTAGGGAGGACAAAAATGACCTAAATGTTCAACCAACGACACAAAATGACACAAAATCACATATTGGATGCACAAGATTGGTTAAAAACCCTAATTGGATTAGAATAAGCCTAGGGAGGATGAAAATGACCTAAATGTTCTACCAGTGACAGAAAATCACAAATTGGATACACAAGATAGGTTAAAAACCCTAACTGGATTAGAATAAGCCTAGGGAAGACGAATATGACATAAATGTTCAACCAATGACACAAAATGACACAAAATCACATATTGGATGCACAAGATTGGTTTAAAACCCTAATTGGATTAGAATAAGCCTAGGGAGGACGAAAATGACCTAAATGTTCAACCAATGACACAAAATGACACAAAATGTCACAAAATCACAAATTGGATGCACAAGATTGGTTAAAAACCCGAATTGGATTAGAATAAGCCTAAGGAGGACGAAAATGACCTAAATGTTCAACCAATGACACAAAATCACATATAGGATGCACAAGATTGGTTAAAAACCCTAATTGGATTAGAATAAGACTAGGTAGGACAAAAATGACCTAAATGTTCAACCAATGACACAAAATCCCATATTGGATGCACAAGATTGGTTAAAAACCCTAATTGGATTAGAATAAGCCTAGGGAGGACGAAAATGACCTCAATGTTCAACCTATGACACAAAATCATATATTGGATGCACAAGATTGGTTAAAAATCCTAATTGGATTAGAATAAGCCTAGGGAGGACGAAAATGACCTAAATGTTCAAACAATGACACAAAAAGACACAAAATCACATATTAGATGCACAAGATCGGTTAAAAACCCTAACTGGATTAGAATAAGCCTAGGGAGCACGAAAATGACCTAAATGTTCAACCAATGACACAAAATGACACAAAATGACACACATATTGGATGCACAAAATTGGTTAAAAACCCTAATTGGATTAGAATAAGCCTAGGGAGGACGAAAATGACCTAAATGTTCAACCAACGACACAAAATGACACAAAATCACATATTGGATGCACAAGATTTGTTAAAAACCCTAATTGGATTAGAATAAGCCTAGGGAGGATGAAAATGACCTAAATGTTTAACCAGTGACACAAAATCACATATTGGATACACAAGATTGGTTAAAAACCCTAATTGGATTAAAATAAGCCTAGGGAGGACGAAAATGACCTAAATGTTCAACCAATGATACAAAATGACACATAATCACATATTGGATGCACAAGATTGGTTAAAAACCCTAATTGGATTAGAATAAGCCTAGGGAGGACGAAAATGACCTAAATGTTCAACCAATGACACAAAATGACACAAAATCACATATTGGATGCACAAGATATGTTAAAAACCCTAATTGGATTAGAATAAGCCTAAGGAGGACGAAAATGACCTAAATGTTCAACCAATGACACAAAATCCCATATTGGATGCACAAGATTGTTTAAAAACCCTAATTGGATTAGAATAAGCCTAGGGAGGACGAAAATGACCTCAATGTTCAACCTATGACACAAAATCACATATTGGGTGCACAAGATTGGTTAAAAACCCTAATTGGATTAGAATAAGCCTAGGGAGGATGAAAATGACCTAAATGTTCAACCAGTGACACAAAATCACATATTGGATACACAAGATTGGTTAAAAACCCTAATTGGATTAGAATAAGCCTAGGGAGGACGAAAATGACCTAAATGTTCAACCAATGACACAAAATGACACAAAATCACAAATTGGATGCATAAGATTAGTTAAAAACCCTAATTGGATTAGAATAAGCCTAAGGAGGACGAAAATGACCTAAATGTTCAACCAATGACACAAAATCACATATTGGATGCACAAGATTGGTTAAAAACCCTAATTGGATTAGAATAAGCCTAGGGAGGACGAAAATGACCTAAATGTTCAACCAATGACACAAAATGACACAAAATCACATATTGGATGCACAAGATTGGTTAAAAACCCTAATTGGATTAGAATAAGCCTAGCGAGGACGAAAATGACCTAAATGTTCAACCAATGACACAATATCACATATTGGATGCACAAGATTGGTTAAAAACCCTAATTGGATTAGAATAAGCCTAGGGAGGACGAAAATGACCTAAATGTTCAACCAATGACACAAAATCACATATTGGATGCACAAGATTGGTTACAAACCGTAATTGTATTAGAAAAAGCCTAGGGAGGCAAAAATGACCTAAATGTTCAACCAATGACACAAAATGACACAAAATCACATATTGGATGCACAAGATTGGTTAAAAACCCTAATTGGATTAGAATAAGCCTAGGGAGGACGAAAATGACCTAAATGTTCAACCAATGTCACAAAATCATATATTGGATGCACAAGATTGGTTAAAAACCCTAATTGGATTAGAATAAGCCTAGGGAGGACGAAAATGACTTAAATGTTTAACCAATGACACAAAATGACACAAAATCACATATTGCATGCACTAGATTGGTTAAAAACCCTAATTGGATTAGAATAAGCCTCGGGAGGACGAAAATGACCTAAATGTTCAACCAATGACACAAAATCACATATCGGATGCACAAGATTGGTTAAAAACCGTAATTGGATTAGAATAAGCCTAGGGAGGACGAAAATGACCTAAATGTTCAACCAATGACAGAAAATCACATAGTGGATGCACATGATTGGTTAAAAACCCTAATTGGATTAGAATAAGCCTAGGGTGGACGAAAATGACCTAAATGTTCAACCAATGACACAAAATCACATATTGGATGCACAAGATTGGTTAAAAACCCTAATTGGATTAGAATAAGCCTAGGGAGGACGAAAATGACCTAAATGTTCAACCAATGACACAAAATGACACAAAATCACATATTGGATGCACAAGATATGTTAAAAACCCTAATTTGATTAGAATAAGCTTAGGGAGGACGAAAATGACCTAAATGTTCAACCAATGACACAAAATGACACAAAATCACATATTGGATGCACAAGATATGTTAAAAACCCTAATTGGATTTGAATAAGCTTAGGGAGGACGAAAATGACCTTAATGTTCAACCAATGACACAAAATGACACAAAATCACATATTGGATGCACAAGATTGCTTAAAAACCCTAATTGGATTAGAATAAGCCTAGCGAGGACGAAAATGACCTAAATGGGTAACCAATGACAAAAATGACACAAAATCACATATTGGATGCACAAGATATGTTAAAAACCCTAATTGGATTATAATAAGCCTAGGGAGGATGAAAATGACCTAAATGTTCAACCAATGACACAAACTGACACAAAACCACATATTGGATGCACAAGATTGGTTAAAAACCCTAATTGGATTAGAATAAGCCTAGGGAGGACGAAAATGACCTAAATGTTCAACCAATGACACAAAATGACACAAAATCACATATTGGATGCACAAGATATGTTAAAAACCCAAATTGGATTAGAATAAGCTTAGGGAGGACGAAAATGACCTAAATGTTCAACCAATGACACAAAATGATACAAAATCACATATTGGATGCACAAGATTGGTTAAAAACCCTAATTGGATTAGAATAAGCCTAGGGAGGACGAAAATGACCTAAATGTTCCACCAATGACACAAAATCACATATTGGATGCACAAGATTGGTTAAAAACCCTAATTGGATTAGAATAAGCCTAGGGAGGACGAAAATGACCTAAATGTTCAACCAATGACACAAAATGACACAAAATCACATATTGGATGCACAAGATTGGTTAAAAACCCTAATTGGATTAGAATAAGCCTTGGGAGAACGAAAATGACAAAAATTTTCAACGAATGACACAAAATCACATATTGGATGCACAAGATTGGTTAAAAATCCTAATTGGATTAGAATAAGCCTAGGGAGGACGAAAATGACCTAAATGTTCAACCAATGACACAAAATGACAAAAAATCAGATATTGGATGCACAAGATTGTTTAAAAATCCTAATTGGATTAGAATAAGCCTAGGGAGGACGAAAATGACCTAAATGTTAAGCCAATGACACAAAATCACATATTGGATGCACAAGATTGGTTAAAAACCCTAATTGGATTAGAATAAGCCTAGGGAGGACGAAAATGACCTAAATGTTCAACCAATGACACAAAATGACACAAAATCACATATTGGATGCACAAGATTGGTTAAAAACCCTAATTGGATTAGAATAAGCCTTGGGAGAACGAAAATGACAAAAATTTTCAACGAATGACACAAAATCACATATTGGATGCACAAGATTGGTTAAAAATCCTAATTGGATTAGAATAAGCCTTGGGAGGACGAAAATGACCTAAATGTTCAACCAATGACACAAAATGACAAAAAAATCACATATTGGATGCACAAGATTGGTTAAAAACCCTAATTGGATTAGAATAAGCCTAGGGAGGACGAAAATGACCTAAATGTTCAACCAATGACACAAAATGACACAAAATCACATATTGGATGCACAAGATTGGTTAAAAACCCTAATTGGATTAGAATAAGCCTATGGAAGACGAAAATGACCCAAATGTTCAACCAATGACACAAAATGACATATTCGATGCACAAGATTGGTTAAAAACCCTAATTGGATTAGAATAACCTTAGGGAGGACGAAAATGACCTAAATGTTCAACCAATGACACAAAATCACATATTGGATGCACAAGATTGGTTAAAAATCCTAATTGGATTAGAATAAGCCTAGGGAGGACGAAAATGACCTAAATGTTCAACAAATGACACAAAATCACATATTGGATGCACAAGATTGGTTAAAAACCCTAATTGGATTAGAATAAGCCTAGGGAGGACGAAAATGACCTAAATCTTCAACCAATGACACAAAATGACACAAAATCACATATTGGATGCACAAGATTGGTTAAAAACCCTAATTGGATTAGAATAAGCCTAAGGAGGACGAAAATGACCTAAATGTTCAACCAATGACACAAAATCACATATATGATGCACAAGATTGGTTAAAAACCCTAATTGGATTAGAATAAGACTAGGGAGGACGAAAATGACCTAAATGTTCAACCAATGACACAAAATCCCATATTGGATGCACAAGATTGGTTAAAAACCCTAATTGGATTAGAATAAGCCTAGGGAGGACGAAAATGACCTCAGTGTTCAACCTATGACACAAAATGACACAAAATCACATATTGGATGCACAAGATTGGTTAAAAACCCTAATTGGATTAGAATAAGCCTAGGGAGGACGAAAATGACCTAAATGTTCAACCAATGACACAAAATGACACAAAATCACATATTGGATGCACAAGATTGGTTAAAAACCCTAATTGGATTAGAATTAGCCTATGGAGGACAAAAATGACCTAAATGTTCAACTAGTGACAGAAAATCACACAAAATCACATATTGGATGCACAAGATTGGTTAAACACGCTAATTGGATTAGAATAAGCCTAGGGAGGACGAAAATGACCTAAATGTTCAACCAATGACACAAAATGACACAAAATCACATATTGGATGCACAAGATTGGTTAAAAACCCTAATTGGATTAGAATAAGCCTAGGGAGGATAAAAATGACCTAAATGTTCAACCAATGACACATAATGATACAAATTCACATATTGGAAGCAGAAGATTGGTTAAACACCCTAATTGGATTAGAATAAGCCTAGGGAGGACGAAAATGACCTAAATGTTCAACCAATGACACAAAATGACACAAAATCACATATTGGATGCACAAGATTGGTTAAAAACCCTAATTGGATTAGAATAAGCCTAGGGAGGACGAAAATGACCTAAATGTTCAACCAATGACACAAAAGGACACAGAATCACATATTGGATGCACAAGATTGGTTAAAAACCCTAATTGGATTAGAATAAGTATAAGGAGGACGAAAATGACCTAAATGTTTAACCAATGACACAAAATCACATATTGGATGCACAAGATTGGTTAAAAACCCTAATTGGATTAAAAAGAGCCTAGGGAGGACCAAAATGACCTAAATGTTCAACCAATGATACAAAATCACATATTGGATGCACAAGATTGGTTAAAAACCCTAATTGCTTTAGAATAAGCCTAGGGAGGACGAAAATGACCTAAATGTTCAACCAATGACACAAAATCACATATTGGATGCACAAGATTGGTTAAAAACCCTAATTGGATTAGAATAAGCCTAGGGAGGACGAAAATGACCTAAATGTTCCACCAATGACACAAAATCACATATTGGATGCACAAGATTGGTTAAAAACCCTAATTGGATTAGAATAAGCCTAGGGAGGACGAAAATGACCTAAATGTTCAACCAATGACACAAAATGACACAAAATCAAATATTGGAAGCACAAGATTGTTTAAAAAGCCTAATTGGATTAGAATAAGCCAAGAGAGGACGAAAATGACCTAAATGTGCAACCAATGACACAAAATTACATATTGGATGCACAAGATTGGTGAAAAACACTAATTGGATTAGAATAAGCCTAGGGAAGACGAAAATGACCTAAATGTTCAACCAATGACACAAAATGACACAAAATCACATATTGGATGCACAAGATTGGTTAAAAACCCTAATTGGATTAGAATAAGCCTAGGGAGGACGAAAATGACCTAAATGTTCAACCAATGACACAAAATGACACAAAATCACATATTGGATGCACAAGATTGGTTAAAAACCCTAATTGGATTAGAATAAGCATAGCGATGACGAAAATGACCTAAATGTTCAACAAATGACACAAAATCACGTATTGGATGCACAAGATTGGTTAAAAACTCTAATTGGATTAGAATAAGCCTAGGGAGGACGAAAATGACCTAAATGTTCAACCAATGACACAAAATGACACAAAATCACATATTGGATGCACAAGATTGGTTAAAAACCCTAATTGGATTAGAATAAGCCTAGGGAGGACGAAAATGACCTAAATGTTCAACCAATGACAAAAAATCACACAAAATCACATATTGGATGCACAAGATTGGTTAAAAACCCTAATTGGATTAGAATAAGCCTAGGGAGGACGAAAATGACCTAAATGTTCAACCAATGACACAAAATGACACAAAATCACATATTGGATGCACAAGATTGGTTAAAAACCCTAATTGGATTAGAATAACCCTAGGGAAGACGAAAATGACCTAAATGTTCAACCAATGACACAAAATGACACAAAATCACATATTGGATGCACAAGATTGGTTAAAAACCGTAATTGGATTAGAATAAGCCTAGGGAGGATGAAAATGACCTAAATGTTCAACCAGTGACACAAAATCACATATTGGATACACAAGATTGGTTAAAAACCCTAATTGGATTAGAATAAGCCTAGGGAGGACGAAAATGACCTAAATGTTCAACCAATGACACAAAATGACACAAAATCACATATTGGATGCACAAGATTGGTTAAAAACCCTAATTGGATTAGAATAAACCTAGAGTGGACGAAAATGACCTAAATGTTCAACCAATGACACAAAATCACATATTGGATGCACAAGATTGGTTAAAAACCCTAATTGGATTAGAATAAGCCTAGGGAGGACGAAAATGACCTAAATGTTCAACCAATGACACAAAATGACACAAAATCACATATTGGATGCACAAGATTGGTTAAAAACCCTAATTGGATTAGAATAAGCCTAGGGAGGACGAAAATGACCTAAATGTTCAACAAATGACACAAAATGACACAAAATCACATATTCGATGCACAAGATTGGTTAAAAACCCTAATTGGATTAGAATAAGCATAGGGAGGACGAAAATGACCTAAATGTTTAACCAATGACACAAAATCACATATTGGATGCACAAGATTGGTTAAAAACCCTAATTGGATTAAAAAGAGCCTAGGGAGGACCAAAATGACCTAAATGTTCAACCAATGATACAAAATCACATATTGGATGCACAAGATTGGTTAAAAACCCTAATTGCTTTAGAATAAGCCTAGGGAGGACGAAAATGACCTAAATGTTCAACCAATGACACAAAATCACATATTGGATGCACAAGATTGGTTAAAAACCCTGATAGGATTAAAAAGTGCCTAGGGAGGACGAAAATGACCTAAATGTTCAACCAATGACACAAAATCACACATTGGATGCACAAGATTGGTTAAGAACCTTAATTGTATTAGAATAAGCCAAGGGAGGACGAAAATGACCTAAATGTTCAACCAATGACACAAAATGACACAAAATCACATATTGGATGCACAAGATTGGCTAAAAACCCTAATTGGATTAGAATAAGCATAGCGAGGATGAAATAGACCTAAATGTTAAACCAATGATACAAAATCACATATTGGATGCACAAGATTGGTTAAAAACCCTAATTGGATTAGAATAAGCCTAGGGAGGACGAAAATGACCTAAATGTTCAACCAATGACACAAAATCACATATTGGATGCACAAGATTGGTTAAAAACCCTTATTGGATTAGAATAAGCCTAGGGAGGACGAAAATGACACAAAATGACACAAACTCACATATTCGATGCACAATGTTGGTTAAAAACCCTAATTGGATTAGAATAAGCCTAGGGAGGACGAAAATGACCTAAATGTTCAACCAATGACACAAAATGACACAAAATCACATATTGGATGCACAAGATTGGTTAAAAACCCTAATTGGATTAGAATAAGCCTAGGGAGGACGAAAATGACCTCAATGTTCAACCTATGACACAAAATGACACAAAATCACATATTGGATGCACAAGATTGGTTAAAAACCCTAATTGGATTAGAATAACCCTAGGGAAGACGAAAATGACCTAAATGTTCAACCAATGACACAAAATGACACAAAATCACATATTGGATGCACAAGATTGGTTAAAAACCGTAATTGGATTAGAATAAGCCTAGGGAGGATGAAAATGACCTAAATGTTCAACCAGTGACACAAAATCACATATTGGATACACAAGATTGGTTAAAAACCCTAATTGGATTAGAATAAGCCTAGGGAGGACGAAAATGACCTAAATGTTCAACCAATGACACAAAATGACACAAAATCACATATTGGATGCACAAGATTGGTTAAAAACCCTAATTGGATTAGAATAAGCCTAGGGAGGACGAAAATGACATAAATGTTCAACCAATCACACAAAATCACATATTGGATGCACAAGATTGGTTAAAACCCTAATTGGATTAGAATAAGCCTAGGGAGGACGAAAATGACCTAAATGTTCAACCAATGACACAAAATGACACAAAATCACATATTGGATGCACAAGATTGGTTAAAAACCCTAATTGGATTAGAATAAGCTTAGGGAGGACGAAAATGAACTAAATGTTCAACCAATGACATAAAATCACATATTGGATGCACAAGATTGGTTAAAAACCCTAATTGGATTAGAATAAGCCTTGGGAGGACGAAAATGACCTAAATGTTCAACCAATGACACAAAATGACATATTGGGTGCACAAGATTGGTTAAAAATCCTAATTGGATTAGAATAAGCCTAGAGAGGACGAAAATGACCTAAATGTTCAACCAATGACACAAAATGACACAAAATCACATATTTGATCCACAAGATTGTTTAAAAACCCTAATTGGATTAGAATACGCCTAGGGAGTAGGAAAATGACCTAAATGTTCAACCAATGACACAAAATCACATATTGGATGGACAAGATTGGTTAAAAACCCTAATTGGATTAGAATAAGCCTAGGGAGGACGAAAATGACCTAAATGTTCAACCAATGACACAAAATGACACAAAATCACATATTGGATGCACAAGATTGGTTAAAAACCCTAATTGGATTAGAATAAGCCTAGGGAGGATGAAAATGACCTCAATGTTCAACTAGTGACACAAAATCACATATTGGATACACAAGATTGGTTAAAAACGCTAATTGGATTAGAATAAGCCTAGGGAGGACGAAAATGACCTAAATGTTCAACCAATGACACAAAATGACACAAAATCACATATTGGATGCACAAGATTGGTTAAAAACCCTAATTGGATTAGAATAAGCCTAGGGAGGACGAAAATGACCTAAATGTTCAACCAATGACACAAAATGACACAAAATCACATATTGGATGCACAAGATTGGTTAAAAACCCTAATTGGATTAGAATAAGACAAGGGAGGATGAAAATGACCTCAATGTTCAACTAGTGACACAAAATCACATATTGGATACACAAGTTTGGTTAAAAACCTAATTGGATTAGAATAAGCCAGGGAGGACGAAAATGACCTAAATGTTCAACCAATGACACAAAATGACACAAAATCACATATTGGATGCACAAGATTGGTTAAAAACCCTAATTTGATTAGAATAAGCCTAAGGAGGACGAAAATGACCTAAATGGTCAACCAATGACACAAAATCACATATAGGATGCACAAGATTGGTTAAAAACCCTAATTGGATTAGAATAAGACTAGGGAGGACAAAAATGACCTAAATGTTCAACCAATGACACAAAATCCCATATTGGATGCACAAGATTGGTTAAAAACCCTAATTGGATTAGAATAAGCCTAGGGAGGACGAAAATGACCTCAATGTTCAACCTATGACACAAAATCACATATTGGGTGCACAAGATTGGTTAAAAACCCTAATTGGATTAGAATAAGCCTAGGGAGGATGAAAATGACCTAAATGTTCAACCAGTGACACAAAATCACATATTGGATACACAAGATTGGTTAAAAACCCTAACTGGATTAGAATAAGCCTAGGGAGCACGAAAATGACCTAAATGTTCAACCAACGACACAAAATGACACAAAATCACATATTGGATGCACAAGATTTGTTAAAAACCCTAATTGGATTAGAATAAGCCTAGGGAGGACGAAAATGACCTAAATGTTCAAACAATGACACAAAATGACACAAAATCACATATTGGAAGCACAAGATCGGTTAAAAACCCTAATTGCATTAGAATAAGCCTAGGGAGGACGAAAATGACCTAAATGTTCAACCAATGGTACAAAATGACACAAAATCACATATTGGAAGCACAAGATCGGTTAAAAACCCTAATTGCATTAGAATAAGCCTAGGGAGGACGAAAATGACCTAAATGTTCAACCAATGGCACAAAATGACACAAAATCACATATTGGATGCACAAGATTGGTTAAAAACCCTAATTGGATTAGAATAAGCCTAGGGTGGACGAAAATGACCTAAATGTTCAACAAATGACACAAAATGACACACATATTGGATGCACAAGATTGGTTAAAAACCCTAATTGGATTAGAATAAGCCTAGGGAGGACGAAAATTACCTAAATGTTCAACCAACGACACAAAATGACACAAAATCACATATTGGATGCACAAGATTGGTTAAAAACCCTAATTGGATTAGAATAAGCCTAGCGAGGATGAAAATGACCTAAATGTTCAACCAGTGACACAAAATCACAAATTGGATACACAAGATTGGTTAAAAACCCTAATTGGATTAGAATAAGCCTAGGGAGGACGAAAATGACCTAAATGTTCAACCAATGACACAAAATGACACAAAATCACATATTGGATGCACAAGATTGGTTTAAAACCCTAATTGTATTAGAATAAGCCTAGGGAGTACGAAAATGACCTAAATGTTCAATCAATGACACAAAATGACACAAAATCACATACTGGATGCACAAGATTGGTTAAAAACCCTAATTGGATTAGAATAAGCCTAGGGAGGACGAAAATGACCTAAATGTTCAACCAATGACACAAAATCACATATTGGATGCACAAGATTGGTTAAAAACCCTAATTGGATTAGAATAATCCTTGGGAGGACAAAAATGACCTAAATGTTCAACCAATGACACAAAATCACATATAGGATGCATAAGATTGGTTAAAAACCCTAATTGGATTAGAATAAGCCTAGGGAGGACGAAAATGACCTAAATGTTCAACCAATGACACAAAATGACACAAAATCACATATTGGATGCACAAGATTGGTTAAAAACCCTAATTGGATTAGAATAAGCCTAAGGAGGACGAAGATGACCTAAATGTTCAACCAATTACACAAAATGACACAAAATCATATATTGGATGCACAAGATTGGTTAAAAACCCTATTTGGATTAGAATAAGACTAGGGAGGACGAAAATGACCTTAATGTTCAACCAATGACACAAAATCACATATTGGATGCACAAGATTGGTTAAAAACCCTAATTGGATTAGAATAAGCCTAGGGAGGACGAAAATGACCTAAATAGTCAACCAATGACACAAAATCACATATTGGATGAACAAGATTGGTTAAAAACCATAATTGGATTAGAATAAGCCTATGGAGGATGAAAATGACCTAAATGTTCAACCAATGACACAAAATGACACAAAATCACATATTGGATGCACAAGATTGGTTAAAAACCCTAATTGGATTAGAATAAGCCTAAGGAGGACGAAAATGACCTAAATGTTCAACCAATGACACATAATGACACAAAATCACATATTGGATGCACAAGATTGGTTAAAAACCCAAATTGGATTAGAATAAGCCTAGGGAGGACGAAAATGACCTAAATGTTCAACCAATGACACAAAATGACAGAAAATCACATATTGGATGCACAAGATTGGTTAAAAACCCTAATTGGATTAGAATAAGCATAGGGAGGACGAAAATGACCTAAATGTTCAACCAATGACACAAAATCACATATTGGATGCACAAGATTGGTTAAAAACCCTAATTGGATTAGAATAAGCCTAGGGAGGACAAAAATGACCTAAATGTTCAACCAATGACACAAAATCACATATTGGATGCACAAGATTGGTTAAAAACCCTAATTGGATTAGAATAAGCCTAGGGAGGACGAAAATGACGTAAATGTTCAACCAATGACACAAAATGACACATAATCACATATTGGATGCACAAGATTGGTTAAAAACCCTAATTGGATTAGAATAAGCCTAGGGAGGACGAAAATGACCTAAATGTTCAACCAATGACACAAAATGACACAAAATCACATATTGGATGCACAAGACATGTTAAAAACCCTAATTGGATTAGAATAAGCCTAAGGAGGACGAAAATGACCTAAATGTTCAACCAATGACACAAAATGACACAAAATCACATATTGGATGCACAAGATTGGTTAAAAACCCTAATTGGATTAGAATAAGACTAGGGAGGACGAAAATGACCTAAATGTGCAACCAATGACACAAAATCACATATTGGATGCACAAGATTGGTTAAAAACCCTAATTGGATTAGAATAAGCCTAGGGAGGACGAAAATGACCTAAATGTGCAACCAAAGACACAAAATCACATATTGGATGCACAAGATTGGTTAAAAACCCTAATTGGATTAGAATAAGCCTAGGGAGGACGAAAATGACCTAAATGTGCAACCAATGACACAAAATCACATATTGGATGCACAAGATTGGTTAAAAACCCTAATTGGAATAGAATAAGCCTAGGGAGGACGAAAATGACCTAAATGTTCAACCAATGACACAAAATGACACAAAATCACATATTGGATGCACAAGATCGGTTAAAAACCCTAATTGGATTAGAATAAGCCTAAGGAGGACGAAAATGACCTAAATGTTCAACCAATGACACAAAATCACATATAGGATGCACAAGATTGGTTAAAAACCCTAATTGGATTAGAATAAGACTAGGGAGGACGAAAATGACCTAAATGTTCAACCAATGACACAAAATCCCATATTGGATGCACAAGATTGGTTAAAAACCCTAATTGGATTAGAATAAGCCTAGGGAGGACGAAAATAACCTAAATGTTCAACCTATGACACAAAATGACACAAAATCACATATTGGATGCACAAGATTGGTTAAAAACCCTAATTGGATTAGAATAAGCCTAGGGAGGACGAAAATGACCTAAATGTTCAACCAATGACACAAAATGACACAAAATCACATATTGGATGCACAAGATTGGTTAAAATCCCTAATTGGATTAGAATAAGCCTAAGGAGGACGAAAATGACCTAAATGTTCAACCAATGACACAAAATCACATATAGGATGCACAAGATTGGTTAAAAACCCTAATTGGATTAGAATAAGACTAGGGAGGACGAAAATGACCTAAATGTTCAACCAATGACACAAAATCCAATATTGGATGCACAAGATTGGTTAAAAACCCTAATTGGAATAGAATAAGCCTAGGGAGGACGAAAATGACCTCAATGTTCAACCTATGACACAAAATGACACAAAATCACATATAGGATGCACAAGATTGGTTAAAAACCCTAATTGGATTAGAATAAGACTAGGGAGGACGAAAATGACCTAAATGTTCAACCAATGACACAAAATCCCATATTGGATGCACAAGATTGGTTAAAAACCCTAATTGGATTAGAATAAGCCTAGGGAGGACGAAAATGACCTAAATGTTCAACCTATGACACAAAATCACATATTGGATGCACAAGATTGGTTAAAAACCCTAGTTGGATTAGAATAAGCCTAGGAAGGACGAAAATGACCTAAATGTTTAACCAATGACACAAAATGACACAAAATCAAATATTGGATGCACAAGATTGGTTAAAAACCCTAATTGGATTAGAATAAGCCTAAGGAGGACGAAAATGACCTAAATGTTCAACCAATGACACAAAATCACATATAGGATGCACAAGATTGGTTAAAAACCCTAATTGGATTAGAATAAGCCTAGGGAGGACGAAAATGACCTCAATGTTCAACCTATGACACAAAATCACATATTGGGTGCACAAGATTGGTTAAAAACCCTAATTGGATTAGAATAAGCCTAGGGAGGATGAAAATGACCTAAATGTTCAACCAGTGACACAAAATCACATATTGGATACACAAGATTGGTTAAAAACCCTAATTGGATTAGAATAAGCCTAGGGAGGACGAAAATGACCTCAATGTTCAACCTATGACACAAAATCACATATTGGGTGCACAAGATTGGTAAAAAACCCTAATTGGATTAGAATAAGCCTAGGGAGGATGAAAATGACCTAAATGTTCAACCAGTGACACAAAATCACATATTGGATACACAAGATTGGTTAAAAACCCTAATTGGATTAGAATAAGCCTAGGGAGGACGAAAATGACCTAAATGTTCAACCAATGACACAAAATCCCATATTGGATGCACAAGATTGGTTAAAAACCCTAATTGGATTAGAATAAGCCTAGGGAGGACGAAAATGACCTCAATGTTCAACCTATGACACAAAATCACATATTGGATGCACAAGATTGGTTAAAAACCCTAATTGGATTAGAATAAGCCTAGGGAGGATGAAAATGACCTCAATGTTCAACTAGTGACACAAAATCACATATTGGATACACAAGATTGGTTAAAAACCTAATTGGATTAGAATAAGCCAGGGAGGACGAAAATGACCTAAATGTTCAACCAATGACACAAAATGACACAAAATCACATATTGGATGCAAAAGATTGGTTAAAAACCCTAATTTGATTAGAATAAGCCTAAGGAGGACGAAAATGACCTAAATGGTCAACCAATGACACAAAATCACATATAGGATGCACAAGATTGGTTAAAAACCCTAATTGGATTAGAATAAGACTAGGGAGGACAAAAATGACCTAAATGTTCAACCAATGACACAAAATCCCATATTGGATGCACAAGATTGGTTAAAAACCCTAATTGGATTAGAATAAGCCTAGGGAGGACGAAAATGACCTCAATGTTCAACCTATGACACAAAATCACATATTGGATGCACAAGATTGGTTAAAAATCCTAATTGGATTAGAATAAGCCTAGGGAGGACGAAAATGACCTAAATGTTCAACCAATGACACAAAATGACACAAAATCACATATTGGATGCACAAGATTTGTTAAAAACCCTAATTGGATTAGAATAAGCCTAGGGAGGACGAAAATGACCTAAATGTTCAAACAATGACACAAAATGACACAAAATCACATATTGGAAGCACAAGATCGGTTAAAAACCCTAATTGCATTAGAATAAGCCTAGGGAGGACGAAAATGACCTAAATGTTCAACCAATGGTACAAAATGACACAAAATCACATATTGGAAGCACAAGATCGGTTAAAAACCCTAATTGCATTAGAATAAGCCTAGGGAGGACGAAAATGACCTAAATGTTCAACCAATGGCACAAAATGACACAAAATCACATATTGGATGCACAAGATTGGTTAAAAACCCTAATTGGATTAGAATAAGCCTAGGGTGGACGAAAATGACCTAAATGTTCAACAAATGACACAAAATGACACACATATTGGATGCACAAGATTGGTTAAAAACCCTAATTGGATTAGAATAAGCCTAGGGAGGACGAAAATTACCTAAATGTTCAACCAACGACACAAAATGACACAAAATCACATATTGGATGCACAAGATTGGTTAAAAACCCTAATTGGATTAGAATAAGCCTAGCGAGGATGAAAATGACCTAAATGTTCAACTAGTGACACAAAATCACAAATTGGATACACAAGATTGGTTAAAAACCCTAATTGGATTAGAATAAGCCTAGGGAGGACGAAAATGACCTAAATGTTCAACCAATGACACAAAATGACACAAAATCACATATTGGATGCACAAGATTGGTTTAAAACCCTAATTGGATTAGAATAAGCCTAGGGAGGACGAAAATGACCTCAATGTTCAACCTATGACACAAAATCACATATTGGGTGCACAAGATTGATTAAAAACCCTAATTGGATTAGAATAAGCCTAGGGAGGATGAAAATGACCTAAATGTTCAACCAGTGACACAAAATCACATATTGGATACACAAGATTGGTTAAAAACCCAAATTGGATTAGAATAAGCCTAGGGAGGACGAAAATGACCTAAATGTTCAACCAATGACACAAAATGACACAAAATCACATATTGGATGCACAAGATTGTTTAAAAACCCTAATTGGATTAGAATAAGCCTAAGGAGGACGAAAATGACCTAAATGTTCAACCAATGACACAAAATCACATATAGGATGCACAAGCTTGGTTAAAAACCCTAATTGGATTAGAATAAGACTAGGGAGGACGAAAATGACCTAAATGTTCAACCAATGACACAAAATCACATATAGGATGCACAAGATTGGTTAAAAACCCTAATTGGATTAGAATAAGACTAGGGAGGACGAAAATGACCTAAATGTTCAACCAATGACACAAAATCCCATATTGGATGCACAAGATTGGTTAAAAACCCTAATTGGATTAGAAAAAAGCCTAAGGAGGACGAAAATGACCTCAATGTTCAACCTATGACACAAAATGACACAAAATCACATATTGGATGCACAAGATTGGTTAAAAACCCTAATTGGATTAGAATAAGCCTAGGGTGGACGAAAATGACCTAAATGTTCAACCAATGACACAAAATGACACACATATTGGATACACAAGATTGGTTAAAAACCCTAATTGGATTAGAATAAGCCTAAGGAGGACGAAAATGACCTCAATGTTCAACCTATGACACAAAATGACACAAAATCACATATTGGATGCACAAGATTGGTTAAAAACCCTAATTGGATTAGAATAAGACTAGGGAGGACGAAAATGACCTAAATGTTCAACCAATGACACAAAATCCCATATTGGATGCACAAGATTGGTTAAAAACCCTAATTGGATTAGAACAAGGCTAGGGAGGACGAAAATGACCTCAATGTTCAACCTATGACACAAAATCCCATATTGGATGCACAAGATTGGTTAAAAACCCTAATTTGATTAGAATAAGCCTAAGGAGGACGAAAATGACCTAAATGTTCAACCAATGACACAAAATCACATATAGGATGCACAAGATTGGTTAAAAACCCTAATTGGATTAGAATAAGACTAGGGAGGACGAAAATGACCTTAATGTTCAACCAATGACACAAAATCCCATATTGGATGCACAAGATTGGTTAAAACCCTAATTGGATTAGAATAAGCCTAGGGAGGACAAAAATGACCTAAATGTTCAACCAATGACACAAAATGACACAAAATCACATATTGGATGCACAAGATCGGTTAAAAACCCTAATTGGATTAGAATAAGCCTAGGGAGGACGAAAATGACCTCAATGTTCAACCTATGACACAAAATCACATATTGGATGCACAAGATTGGGTAAAAACCCTAATTGGATTAGAATAACCCTAGGGAGGACGAAAATGACCTAAATGTTCAACCAATGACATAAAATGACACAAAATCACATATTGGATACACAACATTGGTTAAAAACCTAATTGGATTAGAATAAGCCAGGGAGGACGAAAATGACCTAAATGTTCAACCAATGACACAAAATCACATATTGGATGCACAAGATTGGTTAAAAACCCTAATTTGATTAGAATAACCCTAAGGAGGACGAAAATGACCTAAATGTTCAACCAATGACACAAAATCATTTATAGGATGCACAAGATTGGTTAAAAACCCTAATTGGATTAAATTAAGACTAGGGAGGACGAAAATGACCTAAATGTTCAACCAATGACACAAAATCCCATATTGGATGCACAAGATTGGTTAAAAACCCTAATTGGATTAGAATAAGCCTAGGGAGGACGAAAATGACCTCAATGTTCAACCTATGACACAAAATCACATATTGGATGCACAAGATTGGTTAAAAACCCTAATTGGATTAGAATAACACTAGGGAGGACGAAAATGACCTAAATGTTCAACCAATGACACAAAATGACACAAAATCACATATTGGATGCACAAGATTGGTTAAAAACCCTAATTGGATTAGAATAAGCCTAGGGAGGATGAAAATGACCTCAATGTTCAACTAGTGACACAAAATCACATATTGGATACACAAGATTGGTTAAAAACGCTAATTGGATTAGAATAAGCCTAGGGAGGACGAAAACGACCTAAATGTTCAACCAATGACACAAAATGACACAAAATCACATATTGGATGCACAAGATTGGTTAAAAACCCTAATTGGATTAGAATAAGCCTAGGGAGGACGAAAATGACCTAAATGTTCAACCAATGACACAAAATGACACAAAATCACATATTGGATGCACAAGATTGGTTAAAAACCCTAATTGGATTAGAATAAGCCTAAGGAGGACGAAAATGACTTAAATGTTCAACCAATGACACAAAATGACACAAAATCACATATTGGATGCACAAGATTGGTTAAAAACCCTAATTGGATTAGAATAAGCCTAAGGAGGACGAAAATGACCTAAATGTTCAACCAAAGACTTAAAATCACATATAGGATGCACAAGATTGGTTAAAAACCCTAATTGGATTAGAATAAGACTAGGGAGGACGAAAATGACCTAAATGTTCAACCAATGACACAAAATCCCATATTGGATGCACAAGATTGGTTAAAAACCCTAATTGGATTAGAATAAGCCTAGGGAGGATGAAAATGACCTCAATGTTCAACCTATGACACAAAATCCCATATTGGATGCACAAGATTGGTTAAAAACCCTAATTGGATTAGAATAAGCCTAGGGAGGACGAAAATAACCTTAATGTTCAACCTATGACACAAAATGACACAAAATCACATATTGGATGCACAAGATTGGTTAAAAACCCTAATTGGATTAGAATAAGCCTAGGGAGGACGAAAATGACCTAAATGTTCAACCAATGACACAAAATGACACAAAATCACATATTAAATGCACAAGATTTTTTAAAAACCCTAATTGGATTAGAATAAGCCTAGGGAGGACGAAAATGACCTAAATGTTCAACCAAATACACAAAATGACACAAAATCACATATTGGATGCACAAGATTGGTTAAAAACCCTAATTGGATTAGAATAAGCCTAGGGAGGACGAAAATGACCTAAATGTTCAACCAATGACACAAAATGACACAAAATCACATATTGGAAGCACAAGATTGGTTAAACACCCTAATTGGATTAGAATAAGCCTAGGGAGGACGAAAATGACCTAAATGTTCAACCAATGACACAAAATGACACAAAATCACATATTGGATGCACAAGATTGGTTAAAAACCCTAATTGGATTAGAATAAGCCTAGCGAGGACGAAAATGACCTAATTGGATTACCAATGACACTAAATCAGTTATTATATGCACAAGATTGGTTAAAAACCCTAATTGGATTAGAATAAGCCTAGGGAGGACAAAAATGAACTAAATGTTCAACCAATGACACAAAATGACACAAAATCACATATTGGATGCACAAGATTGGTTAAAAACCCTAATTGGATTAGAATAAGCCTAGGGAGGACGAAAATGACCTAAATGTTCAACCAATGACACAAAATGACACAAAATCACATATTGGTTGCACAAGATTGGTTAAAAACCCTAATTGGATTAGAATAAGCCTAGGTAGGACGAAAATGACCTAAATGTTGAACCAATGACCCAAAATCACATATTGGATGCACAAGATTGGTTAAAAACCCTAATTGGATTAGAATAAGCCTAGGGAGGACGAAAATGACCTAAATGTTCAACCAATGACACAAAATGACACAAAATCACATATTGGATGCACAAGATTGGTTAAAAACCCTAATTGGATTAGAATAAGCCTAGGGAGGACGAAAATGACCTAAATGTTCAACCAATGACACAAATTCATATATTGGATGCACTAGATTGGTTAAAAACCCTAATTGGATTAGAATAAGCCTAGGGAGGATGAAAATGACCTAAATGCTCAACCAATGACACAAAATGACACAATATCACATATTGGATGCACAAGATTGGTTAAAAACCCTAATTGGATTATAATAAGCCTAGGGAGGACAAAAATGACGTAAATGTTCAACCAATGACACAAAATGACAGAAAATCACATATTGGATGCACAAGATTGGTTAAAAACCCTAATTGGATTAGAATAAGCCTAGGGAGGACGAAAATGAACTAAATATTCAACCAATGACACAAAATGACACAAAATCACATATTGGATGCACAAGATTGGTTAAAAACCCTAATTGGATTAGAATAAGCCTAGGGAGGACGAAAATGACCTAAATGTTCAACCAATGACACAAAATGACACAAAATCACATATTGGATGCACAAGATTGGTTAAAAACCCTAATTGGATTAGAATAAGCCGAGGGAGGACGAAAATGACCCAAATGTTCAACCAATGACACAAAATGACACAAAATCACATATTGGATGCACAAGATTGGTTAAAAACCCTAATTGGATTAGAATAAGCCTAGGGAGGACGAAAATGACCTAAATGTTCAACCAATGACACAAAATGACACAAAATCACATATTGGATGCACAAGATTGGTTAAAAACCCTAATTGGATTAGAATAAGCCTAGGGAGGACGAAAATGACCTAAACGTTCAACCAATGACACAAAATCACATATTGGATGCACAAGATTGGATAAAAACCCTAATTAAATTAGAATAAGCCTAGGGAGGACGAAAATGACCTAAATGTTCAACCAATGACACAAAATGACTTATTGGATGCACAACATTGTTTAAAACCCCTAATTGGATTAGAATAAGCCTAGGGAGGACGAAAATGACCTAAATGTTCAACCAATGACACAAAATGACACAAAATCACATATTGGATGCACAAGATTGGTTAAAAACCCTAATTGGATTAGAATAAGCCTAGGGAGGACGAAAATGACCTAAATGTTCAACCAATGACACAAAATGACACAAAATCACATATTGGATGCACAAGATTGGTTAAAAACCCTAATTGGATTAGAATAAACCTAGCAAGGCGAAAATGACCTAAATGTTCAACCAATGACACAAAATCACATATTGGATGCACAAGATTGGTTAAAAACCCTAATTGGATTAGAATAAGCCTAGGGAGGACGAAAATGACCTAAATGTTCAACCAATGACACAAAATGACACAAAATCACATATTGGATGCACAAGATTTGTTAAAAACCCTAATTGGATTAGAATAAGCCTAGGGAGGACGAAAATGACCTAAATGTTCAAACAATGACACAAAATGACACAAAATCACATATTGGAAGCACAAGATCGGTTAAAAACCCTAATTGCATTAGAATAAGCCTAGGGAGGACGAAAATGACCTAAATGTTCAACCAATGGTACAAAATGACACAAAATCACATATTGGAAGCACAAGATCGGTTAAAATCCCTAATTGCATTAGAATAAGCCTAGGGAGGACGAAAATGACCTAAATGTTCAACCAATGGCACAAAATGACACAAAATCACATATTGGATGCACAAGATTGGTTAAAACCCTAATTGGATTAGAATAAGCCTAGGGAGCACAAAAATGTCCTAAATGTTCAACCAATGACACAAAATCACATATTGGATGCACAAGATTGGTTAAAAACCCTAATTGGATTAGAATAAGCCTAGGGTGGACGAAAATGACCTAAATGTTCAACCAATGACACAAAATGACACACATATTGGATGCACAAGATTGGTTAAAAACCCTAATTAGATTAGAATAAGCCTAGGGAGGACGAAAATGACCTAAATGTTCAACCAGTGACACAAAATCACATATTGGATACACAAGATTGGTTAAAAAACCTAATTGGATTAGAATAAGCCTAGGGAGGACGAAAATGACCTAAATGTTCAACCAATGACACAAAATCCCATATTGGATGCACAAGATTGGTTAAAAACCCTAATTGGATTAGAATAAGCCTAGGGAGGATGAAAATGACCTAAATGTTCAACCAGTGACACAAAATCACATATTGGATACACAAGATTGGTTAAAAACCCTAATTGGATTAGAATAAGCCTAGGGAGGACGAAAATGACCTCAATGTTCAACCTATGACACAAAATCACATATTGGGTGCACAAGATTGGTAAAAAACCCTAATTGGATTAGAATAAGCCTAGGGAGGATGAAAATGACCTAAATGTTCAACCAGTGACACAAAATCACATATTGGATACACAAGATTGGTTAAAAACCCTAATTGGATTAGAATAAGCCTAGGGAGGACGAAAATGACCTAAATGTTCAACCAATGACACAAAATGACACAAAATCACATATTGGATGCACAAGATTGGTTAAAAACCCTAATTGGATTAGAATGAGCCTAAGGAGGACGAAAATGACCTAAATGTTCAACAAATGACACAAAATCACATATAGGATGCACAAGATTGGTTAAAAACCCTAATTGGATTAGAAT
The DNA here is from genome assembly GCA_037974755.1 of Cicer yamashitae. Taxonomy (NCBI): domain Eukaryota; kingdom Viridiplantae; phylum Streptophyta; class Magnoliopsida; order Fabales; family Fabaceae; genus Cicer; species Cicer yamashitae. Next base: position 4,949,798 of record JBBPBQ010000008.1, on the reverse strand, counting down.
AAGACTAGGGAGGACGAAAATGACCTAAATGTTCAACCAATGACACAAAATCCCATATTGGATGCACAAGATTGGTTAAAAACCCTAATTGGATTAGAATAAGCCTAGGGAGGACGAAAATGACCTCAATGTTCAACCTATGACACAAAGTCACATATTGGATGCACAAGATTGGTTAAAAACCCTAATTGGATTAGAATAACCCTAGGGAGGACGAAAATGACCTAAATGTTCAACCAATGACATAAAATGACACAAAATCACATATTGGATACACAAGATTGGTTAAAAACCTAATTGGATTAGAATAAGCCAAGGAGGACGAAAATGACCTAAATGTTCAACCAATGACACAAAATGACACAAAATCACATATTGGATGCACAAGATTGGTTAAAAACCCTAATTGGATTAGAATAAGCCTAAGGAGGACGAAAATGACCTAAATGTTCAACAAATGACACAAAATGACACAAAATCACATATTGGATGCACAAGATTGGTTAAAAACCCTAATTGGATTAGAATAAGCCTAGGGAGGACGAAAATGACCTAAATGTTCAACGAATGACACAAAAGGACACAAAATCACATATTGGACGCACAAGATTGGTTAAAAACCCTAATTGGATTAGAATAGGCCTTGGGAGGACGAAAATGACCTAAATGTTCAACCAATGACAGAAAATGACATAAAATCACATATTGAATGCACAAGATTGGTTAAAAACCCTAATTGGATTAGAATAAGCTTAGGGAGGACAAAAATGACCTAAATGTTCAACCAATGACACAAAATGACACAAAATCACATATTGGATGCACAAGATTGGTTAAAAACCCTAATTGGATTAGAATAAGCCTAGGGAGGACGAAAATGACCTAAATGTTCAACCAATGACACAAAATGACACAAATTCACATATTGGATGCACAAGATTGGTTAAACACCCAAATTGGATTAGAATAAGCCTAGGGAGGACGAAAATGACCTAAATGTTCAACCAATGACACAAAATGACACAAAATCACATATTGGATGCACAAGATTGGTTAAAAACCCTAATTGGATTAGAATAAGCCTAGGGAGGACGAAAATGACCTAAATGTTCAACCAATGACAAAAAATCACATATTTGGATGCACATGATTGGTTAAAAATCCTAATTGGATTAGAACAAGCCTAGCAAGGCCAAAATGACCTAAATGTTCAACCAATTAAACAAAATCACATATTGGATGCACAAGAATGGTTAAAAACACTAATTGGATTAGAATAAGCCTAGGGAGGACGAAAATGACCTAAATGTTCAACCAATGACACAAAATGACACAAAATCACATATTGGATGCACAAGATTGGTTAAAAACCCTAATTGGATTAGAATAAGCCTAGGGAGGACGAAAATGACCTAAATGTTCAACCAATGACACAAAATGACACAAAATCACATATTGGATGCACAAGATTGGTTAAAAACCCTAATTGGCGTAGAATAAGCCTAGGGAGGACAAAAATGACCTAAATGTTCAACCAATGACACAAAATCACATATTGGATGCACAAGATTGGTTACAAATCATAATTGGATTAAAATAACCCTAGGGAGGACGAAAATGACCTAAATGTTCAACCAATGACACAAAATCACATATTGGATGCACAGGATTGGTGAAAAACCCTAATTGGATTAGAATAAGCCTGGTGAGGACGAAAATGACCTAAATGTTCAACCAATGACACAAACTAACACAAAATCACATATCGGAAGCACAAGATTGGTTTAAAACCCTAATTGGATTAGAATAAGCCTAGGGGGAACGAAAATGACCTAAATGTTCAACCAATGACACAAAATCAGATACTGGATGCACAAGATTGGTTAAAAACCCTAATTGGATTAGAATAAGCCTAGGGAGGATGAAAATGACCTAAATGTTCAACCAATGACACAAAATGACACAAAATCACATATTGGATGCACAAGATTGGTTAAAAACCCTAATTGGATTAGAATAAGCCTAGGGAGGACGAAAATGACCTAAATGTTCAACCAATGACACAAAATGACACAAAATCACATATTGGATGCACAAGATCGGTTAAAAACCCTAATTGCATTAGAATAAGCCTAGGGAGGACGAAAATGACCTAAATGTTCAACCAATGGCACAAAATGACACAAAATCACATATTGGATGCACAAGATTGGTTAAAACCCTAATTGGATTAGAATAAGCCTAGGGAGCACAAAAATGTCCTAAATGTTCAACCAATGACACAAAATCACATATTGGATGCACAAGATTGGTTAAAAACCCTAATTGGATTAGAATAAGCCTAGGGAGGACGAAAATGACCTAAATGTTCAACCAATGACACAAAATCATATATTTGATGCACAAGATTGGTTAAAAACCCTAATTGGATTAAAATAAGCCTAGGGAGGACGAAAATGACCTAAATGTTCAACCAATGACACAAAATGACACAAAATCACATATTGGATGCACAAGATTGGTTAAAAACCCTAATTGGATTAGAATAACCCTAGGGAGGACGAAAATGACCTAAGTGTTCAACCAATGACATAAAATGACACAAAATCACATATTGGATGCACAAGATTGGTTAAAAACCCTAATTGGATTAGAATAAGCCTAAGGGGGATGAAAATGACCTAAATGTTCAACCAACGACACAAAATCACATATTGGATACACAAGATTGGTTAAAAACCTAATTGGATTAGAATAAGCCAGGGAGGACGAGAATGACCTAAATGTTCAACCAATGACACAAAATGACACAAAATCACATATTGGATGCACAAGATTGGTTAAAAACCCTAATTTGATTAGAATAAGCGTAAGGAGGACGAAAATGACCTAAATGGTCAACCAATGACACAAAATCACATATAGGATGCACAAGATTGGTTAAAAACCCTAATTGGATTAGAATAAGACTAGGGAGGACGAAAATGACCTAAATGTTCAACCAATGACACAAAATCCCATATTGGATGCACAAGTTTGGTTAAAAACCCTAATTGGATTAGAATAAGCCTAGGGAGGACGAAAATGACCTCAATGTTCAACCTATGATACAAAATAACATATTGGATGCACAAGATTGGTCAAAAACCCTAATTGGATTAGAATAACCCTAGGGAGAACGAAAATGACCTAATGTTCAACCAATGACATAAAATGACACAAAATCACATATTGGATACACAACATTGGTTAAAAACCTAATTGGATTAGAATAAGCCAGGGAGGACGAAAATGACCTAAATGTTCAACCAATGACACAAAATGACACAAAATCACATATTGGATGCACAAGATTGGTTAAAAACCCTAATTTGATTAGAATAAGCCTAAGGAGGACGAAAATGACCTAAATGTTCAACCAATGACACAAAATCACATATAGGATGCACAAGATTGGTTAAAAACCCTAATTGGATTAGAATAAGACTAGGGAGGACGAAAATGACCTAAATGTTCAACCAATGACACAAAATCCCATATCGGATGCACAAGATTGGTTAAAAACCGTAATTGGATTAGAATAAGCCTAGGGAGGACGAAAATAACCTCAATGTTCAACCTATGACACAAAATGACACAAAATCACATATTGGATGCACAAGATTGGTTAAAAACCCTAATTGGATTAGAATAAGCCTAGGGTGGACGAAAATGACCTAAATGTTCAACCAATGACACAAAATGACACAAAATGACACACATATTGGATGCACAAGATTGGTTAAAAACCCTAATTGGATTAGAATAAGCCTATGGAGGACGAAAATGACCTAAATGTTCAACCAATGACACAAAATAACATATAGGATGCACAAGATTGGTTAAAAACCCTAATTGGATTAGAATAAGACTAGGGAGGACGAAAATGACCTAAATGTTCAACCAATGACACAAAATCCCATATTGGATGCACAAGATTGGTTAAAAATCGTAATTGGATTAGAATAAGCCTAGGGAGGACGAAAATAACCTCAATGTTCAACCTATGACACAAAATGACACAAAATCACATATTGGAAACACAAGATTGGTTAAAAACCCTAATTGGATTAGAATAAGCCTAAGGAGGACGAAAATGACCTAAATGTTCAATTAATGACACAAAATCACATATAGGACGCACAAGATTGGTTAAAAACCCTAATTGGATTAGAATAAGACTAGGGAGGACGAAAATGACCTAAATGTTCAACCAATGACACAAAATCCCATATTGGATGCACAAGATTGGTTAAAAACCCTAATTGGATTAGAATAAGCCTAGGGAGGACGAAAATGACCTAAATGTTCAACCAATGACACAAAATGACACACATATTGGATGCACAAGATTGGTTAAAAACCCTAATTGGATTAGAATAAGACTAGGGAGGACGAAAATGACCTAAATGTTCAACCAATGACACAAAATCCCATATTGGATGCACAAGATTGGTTAAAAACCCTAATTGGATTAGAATAAGCCTAGGGAGGACGAAAATGACCTCAATGTTCAACCTATGACACAAAATCCCATATTGGATGCACAAGATTGGTTAAAAACCCTAATTGGATTAGAATAAGCCTAGGGAGGACGAAAATGACCTCAATGTTCAACCTATCACACAAAATCACATATTGGATGCACAGGATTGGTTAAAAACCCTAATTGGATTAGAATAAGCCTAGGGAGGACGAAAATGACCTAAATGTTCAACCAATGACACAAAATGACACAAAATTACATATTGGATGCACAAGATCGGTTAAAAACCCTAATTGCATTAGAATAAGCCTAGGGACGACGAAAATGACCTAAATGTTCAACCAATGGCACAAAATGACACAAAATCACATATTGGATGCACAAGATTGGTTAAAACCCTAATTGGATTAGAATAAGCCTAGGGAGCACAAAAATGTCCTAAATGTTCAACCAATGACACAAAATCACATATTGGATGCACAAGATTGGTTAAAAACCCTAATTGGATTAGAATAAGCCTAGGGTGGACGAAAATGACCTAAATGTTCAACCAATGACACAAAATGACACAAAATCACATATTGGATGCATAAGATTGGTTAACAACCTTAATTGGATTAGAATAAGCCTAGGGAGGACGAAAATGACCTAAATGTTCAACCAATGACACAAAATGACACAAAATCACATATTGGATGCACAAGATTGGTTAAAAACCCTAATTGGATTAGAATAAGCCTAAGGAGGACGAAAATGACCTAAATGTTCAACCAATGACACAAAATCACATATAGGATGCACAAGATTGGTTAAAAACCCTAATTGGATTAGAATAAGACTAGGGAGGACGAAAATGACCTAAATGTTGAACCAATGACACAAAATCCCATATTGGATGCACAAGATTGGTTAAAAACCCTAATTGGATTAGAATAAGCCTAGGGAGGATGAAAATGACCTCAATGTTCAACCTATGACACAAAATCACATATTGGATGCACAAGATTGGTTAAAAACCCTAATTGGATTAGAATAAGCCTAGGGAGGACGAAAATGACCTAAATGTTCAACCAATGACACAAAATCACATATAGGATGCACAAGATTGGTTAAAAACCCTAATTGGATTAGAATAAGCCTAGGGAGGATGAAAATGACTTAAGTGTTGAACCAATGACACAAGATGACACAAAATCACATATTGGATGCACAAGATTGGTTAAAAACCCTAATTGGATTAGAATAAGCCTAGGGAGGACGAAAATGACCTAAATGTTCAACCAATGACACAAAATCACATATTAGATGCACAAGATTGGTTAAAAACCCTAATTGGATTAGAATAAGCCTAGGGAGGACGAAAATGACCTAAATGTTCAACCAATGACACAAAATGACACAAAATAACATATTGGATGCACAAGATTGGTTAAAAACCCTAATTGGATTAGAATAAGCCTAGGGAGGACAAAAATGACCTAAATGTTCAACCAATGACACAAAATGACACAAAATCACATATTGGATGCACAAGATTGGTTAAAAACCCTAATTGGATTAGAATAAGCCTAGCGAGGACGAAAATGACCTAAATGTTCAATTAATGACACAAAATCACATATTGGATGCACAAGATTGGTTAAAAACCCTAATTGGATTAGAATAAGCCTAGGGAGGACGAAAATGACCTAAATGTTCAACCAATGACAGATAATGACACAAAATCACATATTGGATGCACAAGATTGGTTAAAAACCCTAATTGGATTAGAATAAGCCTAGGGAGGACGAAAATGACCTAAATGTTCAACCAATGACACAAAATGACACAAAATCACATATTGGATGCTCAAGATTGGTTAAAAACCCTAATTGGATTAGAATAAGCCTAGGGAGGACAAAAATGACGTAAATGTTCAACCAATGACACAAAATCACATATAGGATGCACAAGATTGGTTAAAAACCCTAATTGGATTAGAATAAGCCTAGGGAGGACGAAAATGACCTAAATGTTCAACCAATGACACAAAATGACACAAAATCACATATTGGATGCACAAGATTGGTTAAAAACCCTAATTGGATTAGAATAAGCCTAGGGAGGACGAAAATGACCTCAATGTTCAACCTATGACACAAAATGACACAAAATCACATATTGGATGCACAAGATTGGTTAAAAACCCTAATTGGATTAGAATAACCCTAGGGAAGACGAAAATGACCTAAATGTTCAACCAATGACACAAAATGACACAAAATCACATATTGGATGCACAAGATTGGTTAAAAACCGTAATTGGATTAGAATAAGCCTAGGGAGGATGAAAATGACCTAAATGTTCAACCAGTGACACAAAATCACATATTGGATACACAAGATTGGTTAAAAACCCTAATTGGATTAGAATAAGCCTAGGGAGGACGAAAATGACCTAAATGTTCAACCAATGACACAAAATGACACAAAATCACATATTGGATGCACAAGATTGGTTAAAAACCCTAATTGGATTAGAATAGGCCTAGGGAGGACGATAATGACCTAAATGTTATACCAATGACATAAAATGACACAAAATCACATATTGGATGCACAAGATTGGTTAAAAACCCTAATTGGATTAGAATAAGCCTAGGGAGGACGAAAATGACCTAAATGTTCAACCAATGACACAAAATGACACAAAATCACATATTGGATGCACAAGATTGGTTAAAAACCTTAATTGGATTAGAATAAGCCTAGGGAGGACGAAAATGACCTAAATGTTCAACCAATGACACAAAAGGACACAAAATCACATATTCGATGCACAAGATTGGTTAAAAACCCTAATTGGATTAGAATAAGCCCAAGGAGGACGAAAATGACCTAAATGTTCAACCAATGATACAAAATGACACAAAATCACATATTGGATGCAAAAGATTGCTTAAAAACCCTAATTGGATTAGAATAAGCCTAGGGAGGACAAAAATGACCTAAATGTTCAACCAATGACACAAAATGACACAAAATCACATATTGGATGCACAAGATTGGTTAAAAACCCTAATTGGATTAGAATAAGCCTAGGGAGGACGAAAATGACCTAAATGTTCAAACAATGACACAAAATGACACAAAATCACATATTGGAAGCACAAGATCGGTTAAAAACCCTAACTGCATTAGAATAAGCCTAGGGAGGACGAAAATGACCTAAATGTTCAACCAATGGCACAAAATGACACAAAATCACATATTGGATGCACAAGATTGGTTAAAACCCTAATTGGATTAGAATAAGCCTAGGGAGCACAAAAATGTCCTAAATGTTCAACCAATGACACAAAATCACATATTGGATGCACAAGATTGGTTAAAAACCCTAATTGGATTAGAATAAGCCTAGGGTGGACGAAAATGACCTAAATGTTCAACCAATGACACAAAATGACACACATATTGGATGCACAAGATTGGTTAAAAACCCTAATTAGATTAGAATAAGCCTAGGGAGGACGAAAATGACCTAAATGTTCAACCAGTGACACAAAATCACATATTGGATACACAAGATTGGTTAAAAAACCTAATTGGATTAGAATAAGCCTAGGGAGGACGAAAATGACCTAAATGTTCAACCAATGACACAAAATCCCATATTGGATGCACAAGATTGGTTAAAAACCCTAATTGGATTAGAATAAGCCTAGGGAGGATGAAAATGACCTAAATGTTCAACCAGTGACACAAAATCACATATTGGATACACAAGATTGGTTAAAAACCCTAATTGGATTAGAATAAGACTAGGAAGGATGAAAATGACCTAAATGTTCAACCAGTGACACAAAATCACATATTGGATACACAAGATTGGTTAAAAACCCTAATTGGATTAGAATAAGCCTAGGGAGGACGAAAATGACCTCAATGTTCAACCTATGACACAAAATCACATATTGG
>JBBPBQ010000008.1:4906735-4935681 GCA_037974755.1 Cicer yamashitae | reverse complement strand
AAAACCCTAATTGGATTAGAATAAGCCTAGGGAGGACGAAAATGACCTAAATGTTCAACCAATGACACAAAATGATACAAAATCACATATTGGATGCACAAGATTGGTTAAAAACCCTAATTGGATTAGAATAAGCCTAGGGAGGATGAAAATGACCTCAATGTTCAACTAGTGACACAAAATCACATATTGGATGCACAAGATTGATTAAAAACCCTAATTGGATTAGAATAAGCCTAGGGAGGTTGAAAATGACCCAAATGTTCAATTAATGACACAAAATGACACAAAATCACATATTGGATGCACAAGATTGGTTAAAAACCCTAATTGGATTAGAATAAGCCTAGGGAGGACGAAAATAACCTAAATGTTCAACCAAAGACACAAAATCCCATATTGGATGCAAAAGATTGGTTAAAAACCCTAATTGTATTAGAATAAGCCTAGGGAGGACAAAAATGACCTAAATAGTCAACCAATGACACAAAATCACATATTGGATGAACAAGATTGGTTAAAAACCCTAATTGGATTAGAATAAGCCTATGGAGGATGAAAATGACCTAAATGTTCAACTAATGACAAAATGACACAAAATCACATATTGGATGCACAAGATTGGTTAAAAACCCTAATTGGATTAGAATAAGCCTAGGGAGGACGAAAATGACCTAAATGTTCAACCAATGACACAAAATGACACAAAATCACATATTGGATGCACAAGATTGGTTAAAAACCCTAATTGGATTAGAATAAGCCTAGGGAGGACGAAAATGACCTAAATGTTCAACCAATGACACAAAATGACACAAAATCACATATTGGATGCACAAGATTGGTTAAAAACCCTATTTGGATTATAATAAGCCTAGGGAGGACGAAAATGACCTAAATGTTCAACCAATGACACAAAATGACACAAAATCACATATTGGATGCACAAGATTGGTTAAAAACCCTAATTGGATTAGAATAAGCCTAGGGAGGACGAAAATGACCTAAATGTTCAACCAATGACACAAAATGACAGAAAATCACATATTGGATGCACAAGATTGGTTAAAAACCCTAATTGGGTTAGAATAAGTTTAGGGAATACGAAAATGACATAAATGTTCAACCAATGACACAAAATGACACAAAATCACATATTGGATGCCCAAGATTGGTTAAAAACCCTAATTGGATTAGAATAAGCCTAGGGAGGACAAAAATGACCTAATTGGATTACCAATGACACAAAATCAATTATTATATGCAAAAGAGTGGTTAAAAACCCTAATTGGATTAGAATAAGCCTAGGGAGGACGAAAATGACCTAAATGTTCAACCAATGACAAAAAATCAAATATTGGATGCACAAGATTGGTTAAAAACCCTAATTGGATTAGAATAAGCCTAGGGAGGACGAAAATGACCTAAATGTTCAACCAATGACACAAAATGACACAAAATCACATATTGGATGCACAAGATTGGTTAAAAACCCTAATTGGATTAGAATAAGCCTAGGGAGGACGAAAATGACATAAATGTTCAACCAATCATAAAATCACATATTGGATGCTCAAGATTGGTTAAAAACCCTAATTGGATTAGAATTAGCCTAGGGAGGACGAAAGTGACCTAAATGTTCAACCAATGACACAAAATGGCACAAAATCACATATTGGATGCAAAAGATTGGTTAAAAACCCTAATTGGATTAGAATAAGCCTAGGGAGGACGAAAATGACCTAAATGTTCAACCAATGACACAAAATCACATATTGGATGCACAAGATTGGTTAAAAACCCTAATAGGATTAGAATAAGCCTAGGGAAGACGAAAATGACCTAAATGTTCAACCAATGACACAAAATCACATATTGGATGCACAAGATTGGTTAAAAACCCTAATTGGATTAGAATAAGCCTAGGGAGGACGAAAATGACCTAAATGTTCAACCAATGACACAAAATGACACAAAATCACATATTGGATGCACAAGATTGGTTAAAAACCCTAATTGGATTAGAATAAGCCTAGGGAGGACGAAAATGACAAAAATGTTGAACCAATGACACAAAATGACACAAAATCACTTATTGGATGCACAAGATTGGTTAAAAACCCTAATTGGATTAGAATAAGCCTAGGGAGGACGAAAATTACCTAAATGTTCAACCAATGACACAAAATGACACAAAATCACATATTGGATGCACAAGATTGGTTAAAAACCCTAATTGGATTAGAATAAGCCTAGGGAGGACGAAAATTACCTAAATGTTCAACCAATGACACAAAATCACATATTGGATGCACAAGATTGGTCAAAAACCCTAATTGGATTAGAATAAGCGTAGGGAGGACGAAAATGACCTAAATGTTCAACCAATGACACAAAATCACATATTGGATGCACAAGATTGGTTAAAAACCCTAGATGGATTAGAATAAGCCTAGGCAGGATGAAAATGACCTTAATGTTCAACCAATGACACAAAATCTCATATTGGATGCACAAGATTGGTTAAAAACCCTAATTGGATTAGAATAAGCATAGGGAGGACAAAAATGACCTAAATATTCAACCTATGACACAATGACACAAAATCACATATTGGATGCACTAGATGGGTTAAAAACCCTAATTGGATTAGAATAAGCCTAGGGAGGACGAAAATGACATAAATGTTCATCCAATGACACAAAATGACACAAAATCACATATTGGATGCACAAGATTGGTTAAAAACCCTAATTGGATTAGAATAAGCCTAGGGAGGACGAAAATGACCTAAATGTTCAACCAATGACACAAAATGACACAAAATCACATATTGGATGCACGAGATTGGTTAAAAACCCTAATTGGATTAGAATAAGCCTAGGGAGGACGAAAATGACCAAAATGTTCAACTGATGACACAAAATCACATATTGAATGCACAAGATTGGTTAAAAACCCTAATTAGATTAGAATAAGCCTAGGGAGGACGAAAATGACCTAAATGTTCAACCAATGACACAAAATGACACAAAATCACATATTGGATGCACAAGATTGGTTAAAAACCCTAATTGGATTAGAATAAGCCTAGGGAGGACGAAAATGACCTAAATGTTCAACCAATGACACAAAATGACACAAAATCACATATTGGATGCACAAGATTGGTTAAAAACCCTAATTGGATTAGAATAAGCCTATGGAGAACGAAAATGACCTAAATGTTCAACCAATGACACAAAATGACACAAAAACACATATTGGATGCACAGGATTGGTTAAAAACCCTAATTGGATTGGAATATGCCTAGGGAGGACGAAAATGACCTAAATGTTCAACCAATGACACAAAATGACACAAAATCACATATTGGATGCACAAGATTGGTTAAAAACCCTAATTGGATTAGAATAAGCCTAGGGAGGACGAAAATGACCTAAATGTGCAACCAATGACACAAAATCACATATTGGATGCACGAGATTGGTTAAAAACTCTAATTGGATTAGAATAAGCATAGGGAGGACGAAAATGACCTAAATGTTCAACCAATGACACAAACTCGCATATTGGATCCACAAGATTGATTAAAAACCCTAATTGGATTAGAATAAGCCTAGGGAGGACGAAAATGACCTAAATGTTAAACCAATGACACAAAATGACACAAAATCACATATTGGATGCACAAGATTGGTTAAAAACCCTAATTGGATTAGAATAAGCCTAGGGAGGACGAAAATGACCTAAATGTTCAACCAATGACACAAAATGACACAAAATCACATATTGGATGCACAAGATTGGTTAAAAACCCTAATTGGATTAGAATAGGCATAGGGAGGACGAAAATAACCTAAATGTTCAACCAATGACACAAAATGACAAAAAACCACATATTGGATGCACAAGATTGGTTAAAAACCCTAATTGGATTAGAATAAGCCTAGGGAGGACGAAAATGACCTAAATGTTCAACGAATGACACAAAATGACACAAAATCACATATTGGAGTCACAAGATTGGTTAAAAACCCTAATTGGATTAGAATAAGCCTAATGAGGACGAAAATGACCTAAATGTTTAACCAATGACACAAAATGACACAAAATCACATATTGGATGCACAAGATTGGTTAAAAACCCTAATTGGATTAGAATATGCCTAGGGAGGACGAAAATGACCTAAATGTTCAACCAATGACACAAAATGACACAAAATCACATATTGGATGCACAAGATTGGTTAAAAACCCTAATTGGATTAGAATAAGCCTAGGGAGGACGAAAATGACCTAAATGTTCAACCAATGACACAAAATGACACAAAATCACATATTGGATGCACAAGATTGGTTAAAAACCCTAATTGGATTAGAATATGCCTAGGGACGACGAAAATGACCTAAATGTTCAACCAATTACACAAAATCACATATTGGATGCACAAGATTTGTTAAAAACCGTAATTGGATTAGAATAAGCCTAGGGAGGACGAAAATGACCTAAATGTTCAACCAATGACACAAAATGACACAAAATCACATATTGGATGCACAAGATTGGTTAAAAACCCTAATTGGATTAGAATAAGCCTAGGGACGACGGAAATGACCTAAATGTTCAACCAATGACACAAAATTACACAAAATCACATATTGGATGCACAAGATTGGTTAAAAACCCTAATTGGATTAGAATAAGCCTAGGGAGGACGAAAATGACCTAAATGGTCAACCAATAACACAAAATGACACAAAATCAAATATTGGATGCACAAGATTGGTTAAAAACCCTAATTGGATTAGAATAAGCCTAGGGAGGACGAAAATGACCTAAATGTTCAACCAATGACACAAAATGACACAAAATCACATATTGGATGCACAAGATTGGTTAAAAACCCTAATTGGATTAGAATAAGCCTAGGGAGGACGAAAATGACCTAAATGTTCAACCAATGACACAAAATGACACAAAATCACATATTGGATGAACAAGATCGGTTAAAAACCCTAATTGGATTAGAATAAGCCTAGGGAGGACGAAAATGACCTAAATGTTCAACCAATGAAACAAAATGACACAAAATCACATATTGGATGCACAAGATTGGTTAAAAACCCTAATTGGATTAGAATAAGCCTAGGGAGGATGAAAATGACCTCAATGTTCAACTAGTGACACAAAATCACATATTGGATACACAAGATTGGTTAAAAACGCTAATTGGATTAGAATAAGCCTAGGGAGGACGAAAATGACCTAAATGTTCAACCAATGACACAAAATGACACAAAATCACATATTGGATGCACAAGATTGGTTAAAAACCCTAATTGGATTAGAATAAGCCTAGGGAGGACGAAAATGACCTAAATGTTCAACCAATGACACAAAATGACACAAAATCACATATTGGATGCACAAGATTGGTTAAAAACCCTAATTGGGTTAGAATAAGCCTAGGGAGGAAGAAAATGACCTATATGTTCAACCAATGACACAAAATGACACAAAATTACATATTGGATGCCCAAGATTGGTTAAAAACCTTAATTGGTTTAGAATAAGCCTAGGGAGGACGAAAATGACATAAATGTTCAACCAATGACACAAAATGACACAAAATCACATATTGGATGCACAAGATTGGTTAAAAACCCTAATTGGATTAGAATAAGCCTAGGGAGGACGAAAATGACCTAATTGGATTACAGATGACACAAAATGACACAAAATCACATATTGGATGCACAAGATTGGTTAAAAACCCTAATTGGATTAGAATAAGCCTAGGTAGAACGAAAATGACCTAAATGTTAAACCAATGACACAAAATGACACAAAATCCCATATTGGATGCACAAGATTGGTTAAAAACCCTAATTGGATTAGAATAAGCCTAGGGAGGACGAAAATGACCTAAATGTTCAACCAATGACACAAAATGACACAAAATCACATATTGGATGCACAAGATTGGTTAAAAACCCTTATTGGATTAGAATAAGCCTAGGGTGGACGAAAATGACCTAAATGTTCAACCAATGACACAAAATGACACAAAATCACATATTGGATCCACAAGATTGGTTAAAAACCCTAATTGGATAAGAATATACCTAGGGAGGATGAAAAGGACCTCAATGTTCAACCAATGACACAAAATCCCATATTGGACGCACAAGAGTGGTTAAAAACCCTAATTGGATTAGAATAAGCCTAGGGAGGACGAAAATGACCTAAATGTTCAACCAATGACAGAAAATGACACAAAATGACACAAAATCACATATTGGATGCACAAGATTGGTTAAAAACCCTAATTGGATTAGAATAAGCCTAGGGAGGACGAAAATGACCTAAATGTTCAACCAATGACACAAAATGACACAAAATCACATATTGGATGCACAAGATTGGTTAAAAACCCTTATTGGATTAGAATAAGCCTAGGGTGGACGAAAATGACCTAAATGTTCAACCAATGACACAAAATGACACAAAATCACATATTGGATGCACAAGATTGGTTAAAAACCCTAATTGGATTAGAATAAGCCAAGGGAGGACGAAAATGACCTAAATGTTCATCCAATGACAAAAAATCACATATTGGATGCACAAGATTGGTTAAAAACCCTAATTGGATTAAAATAAGCCTAGGGAGGACGAAAATGACCTAAATGTTCGACCAATGACACAAAATGACACAAAATCACACATTGGATGCACAAGATTGGTTAAAAACCCTAATTGGATTAGAATAAGCCTAGGGAGGACGAAAATGACCTAAATGTTCAACCAATGACACAAAATGACACAAAATCACATATTGGATGCACAAGATTGGTTAAAAACCCTAATTGGATTAGAATATGCCTAGGGAGGACCAAAATGACCTAAATGTTCAACCAATGACACATAATGACACAAAATCACATATTGGATGCACAAGATTGGTTAAAAACCCTAATTGGATTAGAATAAGCCTAGGGAGGACGAAAATGACCTAAATGTTCAACCAATGACACAAAATGACACAAAATCACATATTGGATGCACAAGATTGGTTAAAAACCCTAATTGGATTAGAATAAGCCGAGGGAGGACGAAAATGACCCAAATGTTCAACCAATGACACAAAATGACACAAAATCACATATTGGATGCACAAGATTGGTTAAAAACCCTAATTGGATTAGAATAAGCCTAGGGAGGACGAAAATGACCTAAATGTTCAACCAATGACACAAAATGACACAAAATCACATATTGGATGCACAAGATTGGTTAAAAACCCTAATTGGATTAGAATAAGCCTAGGGAGGACGAAAATGACCTAAATGTTCAACCAATGACACAAAACAACACATAATCACATATTGGATGCACAAGATTGGTTAAAAACCCTAATTGGATTAGAATAAGCCTGTGGAGGACGAAAATGACCTAAATGTTCAACCAATGACACAAAATCACATATTGGACGCACAAGATTGGTTAAAAACGCTAATTGGATTAGAATAAGCCTAGGGAGGACGAAAATGACCTAAATTTTCAACCAATGACACCAAATCACATATTGGATGCACAAGATTGGTTAAAAACCCTAATTGGATTAGAATAAGCCTAGGGAGGACGAAAATGACCTAAATGTTCAACCAATGACACAAAATGACACAAAATCACATATTGGATGCACAAGATTGGTTAAAAACCCTAATTGGATTAGAATAAGCCTAGGGAGGACGAAAATGACCTAAATGTTCAACCAATGACACAAAATGACACAAAATCACATATTCGATGCACAAGATTGGTTAAAAACCCTAATTGGATTAGAATAAGCCTAGGGAGGACGAAAATGACCTAAATGTTCAACCAATGACACAAAATGACACAAAATCACATATTGCATGCACAAGATTGGTTAAAAACCCTAATTGGATTAGAATAGGCCTAGGGAGGACGAAAATGACCTAAATGTTATACCAATGACACAAAATGACACAAAATCACATATTGGATGCACATGATCGGATAAAAACCCTAATTGGATTAGAATAAGCCTAGGGAGGACCAAAATGACCTAAATGTTCAACCAATGACACAAAAGGACACAAAATCACATATTGGATGCACAAGATTGGTTAAAAACCCTAATTGGATTAGAATAAGCCTAGGGAGGACGAAAATGACCTAAATGTTCAACCAATGACACAAAATGACACAAAATCACATATTGGATGCACAAGATTGGTTAAAAACCCTAATTGGATTAGAATAAGCCTAGGGAGGACGAAAATGACCTAAATGTTCAACCAAGGACACAAAATTACATATTGGATGCACAAGATTGGTTAAAAACCCTAATTGGATTAGAATAAGCCTAGGGATGACGAAAATGACCTAAATGTTCAACCAACGACACAAAATGACACAAAATCACATATTGGATGCACAAGATTGGTTAAAAACCCTAATTGGATTAGAATAAGCCTAGGGAGGACGAAAATGACCTAAATGTTCAACCAATGACACAAAATGACACAAAACCACATATTGGATGCACAAGATTGGTTAAAAACCCTTATTGGGTTAGAATAAGCCTAAGGAGGACGAAAATGACCTAAATGTTCAACCAATGACACAAAATGACACAAAATCACATATTTGATGCAAAAGATTGGTTAAAAACCCTAAATGGATTAGAATAAGCCTAGGGAGGACGAAAATGACCTAAATGTTCAACCAATGACACAAAATGACAAAAAATCACATATTGGATGCACAAGATTGGTTAAAAACCCTATTGGATTAGAATAAGCCTAGGGATGACGAAAATGACCTAAATGTTCAACCAACGACACAAAATGACACAAAATCACATATTGGATGCACAAGATTGGTTAAAAACCCTAATTGGATTAGAATAAGCCTAGGGAGGACGAAAATGACCTAAATGTTCAACCAATGACACAAAATGACATAAAATCACATATTGGATGCACAAGATTGGTTAAAACCCCTAATTGGATTAGAATAAGCCTAGGGAGGACGAAAATTACCTAAATGTTCAACCAATGACACAAAATGACACAAAATCACATATTGGATGCACAAGATTGGTTAAAAACCCTAATTGGATTAGAATAAGCCTAGGGAGGACGAAAATGACCTAAATGTTCAACCAATGACACAAAATGACACAAAATCACATATTGGATGCACAAGATTGGTTAAAAATCCTAATTGGATTAAAATAACCCTAGGGAGGACGAAAATGACCTAAATGTTGAACCAATGACACAAAATGACACAAAATCACATATTGGATGCAGAAGATTGGTTAAAAACCCTAAATGGAATAGAATAAGCCTAGGGAGGACGAAAATGAACTAAATGTTCAACCAATGACACAAAATCACATATTGGATGCACAAGATTGGTTAAAAACCCTAATTGGATTAGAATAAGCCTAGGGAGGACGAAAATGACCTAAATGTTCAACCAATGACACAAAATGACACAAAATCACATATTGGATGCACAAGATTGGTTAAAAACCCTAATTGGATTAGAATAAGTCTAGCGAGGACGAAAATGACCCAAATGTTCAACCAATGACACAAAATCACATATTGGATGCACAAGATTGGTTAAAAACCCTAATTGGATTAGAATAAGCCTAGGGAGGACGAAAATGACCTAAATGTTCAACCAATGACACAAAATGACACAAAATCACATATTGGATGCACAAGATTGGTTAAAAACCCTAATTGGATTAGAATAAGCCTAGGGAGGACGAAAATGACCTAAATGTTCAACCAATGACACAAAATGACACAAAATCACATATTCGATGCACAAGATTGGTTAAAAACCCTAATTGGATTAGAATAAGCCTAGGGAGGACGAAAATGACCTAAATGTTCAACCAATGACACAAAATGACACAAAATCACATATTGCATGCACAAGATTGGTTAAAAACCCTAATTGGATTAGAATAGGCCTAGGGAGGACGAAAATGACCTAAATGTTATACCAATGACACAAAATGACACAAAATCACATATTGGATGCACATGATCGGATAAAAACCCTAATTGGATTAGAATAAGCCTAGGGAGGACCAAAATGACCTAAATGTTCAACCAATGACACAAAAGGACACAAAATCACATATTGGATGCACAAGATTGGTTAAAAACCCTAATTGGATTAGAATAAGCCTAGGGAGGACGAAAATGACCTAAATGTTCAACCAATGACACAAAATGACACAAAATCACATATTGGATGCACAAGATTGGTTAAAAACCCTAATTGGATTAGAATAAGCCTAGGGAGGACGAAAATGACCTAAATGTTCAACCAAGGACACAAAATTACATATTGGATGCACAAGATTGGTTAAAAACCCTAATTGGATTAGAATAAGCCTAGGGATGACGAAAATGACCTAAATGTTCAACCAACGACACAAAATGACACAAAATCACATATTGGATGCACAAGATTGGTTAAAAACCCTAATTGGATTAGAATAAGCCTAGGGAGGACGAAAATGACCTAAATGTTCAACCAATGACAAAAAATGACACAAAACCACATATTGGATGCACAAGATTGGTTAAAAACCCTTATTGGGTTAGAATAAGCCTAAGGAGGACGAAAATGACCTAAATGTTCAACCAATGACACAAAATGACACAAAATCACATATTTGATGCAAAAGATTGGTTAAAAACCCTAAATGGATTAGAATAAGCCTAGGGAGGACGAAAATTACCTAAATGTTCAACCAATGACACAAAATGACAAAAAATCACATATTGGATGCACAAGATTGGTTAAAAACCCTATTGGATTAGAATAAGCCTAGGGATGACGAAAATGACCTAAATGTTCAACCAACGACACAAAATGACACAAAATCACATATTGGATGCACAAGATTGGTTAAAAACCCTAATTGGATTAGAATAAGCCTAGGGAGGACGAAAATGACCTAAATGTTCAACCAATGACACATAATGACACAAAATCACATATTGGATGCTCAAGATTGGTTAAAAACACTAATTTGATTAGAATTAGCCTAGGGAGGACGAAAATGACCTAAATGTTCAACCAATGACACAAAATGACACAAAATCACATATTGGATGCACAAGATTGGTTAAAAACCCTAATTGGATTAGAATAAGCCTAGGGAGGACGAAAATGACCGAAATGTTCAACCAATGACACAAAATGACACAAAATCACATATTGGATGCACAAGATTGGTTAAAAACCCTAATTGGATTAGAATAAGCCTAGCGAGGACGAAAATGACCTAATTGGATTACCAATGACACAAAATCACATATTGGATGCACAAGATTGGTTAAAAACCCTAATTGGATTAGAATAAGCCTAGGGAGGACGAAAATGACCTAAATGTTCAACCAATGACACAAAATGACACAAAATCACATATTGGATGCACAAGATTGGTTAAAAACCCTAATTGGATTAGAATAAGCCTAGGGAGGACGAAAATGACCTAAATGTGCAACCAATGACAGAAAATCACATATTGGATGCACAAGATTGGTTTAATACCCAAATTGGATTAGAATAAGCCTAGGGAAGACGAAAATGACCTAAATGTTCAACCAATGACACAAAATGACACAAAATCACATATTGGATGCATAAGATTGATTAAAAACCCTAATTGGATTAGAATAAGCCTAGCGAGGGCGAAAATGACCTAATTGGATTACCAATGACATAAAATCACTTATTATATGCACAAGATTGGTTAAAAACCCTAATTGGATTAGAATAAGCCTAGGGAGAACGAATATGACCTAAATGTTCAACCAATGACACAAAATGACCCAAAATCACATATCTGATGCACAAGATTGGTTAAAAACCCTAATTGGATTAGAATAAGCCTAGGGAGGACGAAAATGACCTAAATGTGCAACCAATGACACAAAATCACATATTGGATGCACAAGATTGGTTAAAAACCCTAATTGGATTAGAATAAGCCAAGGGAGGACGAAAATGACCTAAATGTTCAACGAATGACACAAATTGACACAAAATCACATATGGGATGCACAAGATTGGTTAAAAACCCTAATTGGATTAGAATAAGCCTAGGGAGGACGAAAATGACCTAAATGTGCAACCAATGACACAAAATCACATATTGGATGCACAAGATTGGTTAAAAACCCTAATTGGATTAGAATAAGCCTAGCGAGGACGAAAATCACCTAATTGGATTACCGATGACAGAAAATCACTTATTATATGCACAAGATTGGTTAAAAACCCTAATTGGATTAGAATAAGCCTAGGGAGGACAAAAATGACCTAAATGTGCAACCAACGACAAAAAATCACATATTGGATGCACAAGATTGGTTAAAAACCCTAATTGGATTAGAATAAGCCTAGGGAGGACGAAAATGACCTAAATGTTCAACCAATGACACAAAATCACATATTGGATGCACAAGATTGGTTAAAAACCCTAATTGGATTAGAATAAGCCTAGGGAGGACGAAAATAACCTAAATGTTTAACCAATGACACAAAATGACACAAAATCACATATTGGATGCACAAGATTGGTTAAAAATCATAATTGGATTAGAATAAGCCTAAAGATGATGAAAATGACCTAAATGTGCAACCAATGACACAAAATCACATATTGGATGCACAAGATTGGTTAAAAACACTAATTGGATTAGAATAAGCCTAAGGAGGACGAAAATGACCTAAATGTTCAACCAATGACACAAAATCACATATAGGATGCACAAGATTGGTTAAAAACCCTAATTGGATTAGAATATGCCTAGGGAGGATGAAAATGACCTAAATGTTCAACCAATGACACAAAATCACATATTGGATGCACAAGATTGGCTAAAAACCCTAATTGGACTAGAATAAGCCTAGGAAGGATGAAAATGACCTAAATGTTCATCCAATGACACAAAATGACACAAAATCACATATTGGATGCACAAGATTGGTTAAAAACCCTAATTGGATTAGAATAAGACTAGGGAGGACGAAAATGACCTCAATAATCAACCTATGACACAAAATCACATATTGGATGCACAAGATTGGTTAAAAACCCTAATTGGATGAGAATAAGCCTAGGGAGGACGAGAATGACCTAAATGTTCAACCAATGACTCAAAATGACACAAAATCACATATTGGATGAACAAGATTGGTTAAAAACCCTAATTGGATTAGAATAAGCCTAGGGAGGATGAAAATGACCTAAATGTTCAACCAATGACACAAAATCACATACTGGATGCACAAGATTGATTAAAAACCCTAATTGGATTAGAATAAGCCTAGGGAGGATGAAAATGACCCAAATGTTCAACCAATGACACAAAATCACATATTGGATGCACAAGATTGGTTAAAAACCCTAAATCGATTAGAATAAGCCTAGGGAGGACGAAAATGACCTAAATGTTCAACCAATGACACAAAATGACACAAAATCACATATTGGATGCACAATATTGGTTAAAAACCCTAATTGGATTAGAATAAGCCTAGGGAGGATGAAAATGACCTCAATGTTCAACTAGTGACACAAAATCACATATTGGATGCACAAGATTGATTAAAAACCCTAATTGGATTAGAATAAGCCTAGGGAGGATGAAAATGACCCAAATGTTCAATTAATGACACAAAATGACACAAAATCACATATTGGATGCACAAGATTGGTTAAAAACCCTAATTGGATTAGAATAAGCCTAGGGAGGACGAAAATGACCTAAATGTTCAACCAATGACACAAAATGACACAAAATCACATATTGGATGCACAAGATTGGTTAAAAACCCTAATTGGGTTAGAATAAGCCTAGGGAGGACGAAAATGACCTAAACGTTCATCCAATGACACAAAATGACACAAAATCACATATTGGATGTCCAAGATTGGTTAAAAATCCTAATTGGATTAGAATAAGCCTAGGGAGGACAAAAATGACCTAAATGTTCAACCAATGACACAAAATGACACATAATCACATATTCGATGCACAAGATTGGTTAAAAACGCTAATTGGATTAGAATAAGCCTAGGGAGGACGAAAATGACCTAATTGGATTACAGATGACACAAAATGACACAAAATCACATATTGGATGCACAAGATTGGTTAAAAACCCTAATTGGATAAGAATAAGCCTAGGGAGGACGAAAATGACCTAATTGGATTACAAATGACACAAAATGACACAAAATCACATATTGGATGCACAAGATTGGTTAAAAACCCTAATTGGATTAGAATAAGCCTTGGGAGGACGAAAATAACCTAAATGTTCAACCAATGACACAAAATGACACAAAATCACATATTGGATGCACAAGATTGGTTAAAAACCCTAATTGGATTAGAATAAGCCTAGGGAGGACGAAAATGACCTAAATGTTCAACCAATGACACAAAATGACACAAAATCACATATTGGATGCACAAGATTGGTTAAAAACCCTAATTGGGTTAGAATAAGCCTAGGGAGGACGAAAATGACCTAAATGTTCATCCAATGACACAAAATGACACAAAATCACATATTGGATGCCCATGATTGGTTAAAAATCCTAATTGGATTAGAATAAGCCTAGGGAGGACAAAAATGACCTAATTGGATTACCAATGACACAAAATCACTTATTATATGCAAAAGAGTGGTTAAAAACCCTAATTGGATTAGAATAAGCCTAGGGAGGACGAAAATGACCTAAATGTTCAACCAATGACACAAAATGACACAAAATCACATATTGGATGCCCAAGATTGGTTAAAAACCCTAATTGGATTAGAATAAGCCTAGGGAGGACAAAAATGACCTAATTGGATTACCAATGACACAAAATCACTTATTATATGTAAAAGAGTGGTTAAAAACCCTAATTGGATTAGAATAAGCCTAGGGAGGACGAAAATGACCTAAATGTTCAACCAATGACACAAAATCACATATTGGATGCACAAGATTGGTTAAAAACCCTAATTGGATTAGAATAAGGCTATGGAGGACGAAAATGATCTATATGTTCAACCAACGACACAAAATGACACAAAATCACATACTGGATGCACAAGATTGGTTAAAAACCCTAATTGGATTAGAATAAGCCTAGGGAGGACGAAAATGACCTAAATGTTCAACCAATGACACAAAATCACATATTGGATGCACAAGATTGGTTAAAAACCCTAATTGGATTAGAATAAGCCTAGGGAGGACGAAAATGACCTAAATGTTCAACCAATGACACAAAATGACAGAAAATCACATATTGGATGCACAAGATTGGTTAAAAACCCTAATTGGATTAGAATAAGCCTATGGAGGACGAAAATGATCTATATGTTCAACCAACGACACAAAATGAAACAAAATCACATATTGGATGCACAAGATTGGTTTAAAACCCTAATTGGATTAGAATAAGCCTAGGGAGGACGAAAATGACCTAAGTGTTCAACCAATGACACAAAATCACATATTGGATGCACAAGATTGGTTAAAAACCCTAATTGGATTAGAATAAGCCTAGGGAGGACGAAAATGACCTAAATGTTCAACCAATGACACAAAATCACATATTGGATGCACAAGATTGGTTAAAAACCCTAATTGGATTAGAATAAGCCTAGGGAGGACGAAAATGACCTAAATGTTCAACCAATGACACAAAATGACACAAAATCACATATTGGATGCTCAATATTGGTTAAAAACCCTAATTGGATTAGAATAAGCCTAGGGAGGACGAAAATGACCTAAATGTTCAACCAATGACACAAAATCACATATTGGATGCACAAGATTGGTTAAAAACCCTAATTGGATTAGAATAAGCCTAGGGAGGACGAAAATGACCTAAATGTTCAACCAATGACACAAAATCACATATTGGGTGCACAAGATTGGTTAAAAACCCTAATTGGATTAGAATAAGCCTAGGGAGGATGAAAATAACCTAAATGTTCAACCAATGACACAAATGACAGAAAATCACATATTGGATGCACAAGATTGGTTAAAAACCCTAATTGGATTAGAATAAGCCTAGGGAGGACGAAAATGACCTAAATGTTCAACCAATGACACAAAATGACACAAAATCACATATTGGATGCACAAGATTGGTTAAAAACCCTAATTGGATTAGAATAAGCCTAGGGAGGACGAAAATGACCTAAACGTTCAACCAATGACACAAAATCACATATTGGATGCACAAGATTGGATAAAAACCCTAATTAAATTAGAATAAGCCTAGGGAGGACGAAAATGACCTAAATGTTCAACCAATGACACAAAATGACTTATTGGATGCACAACATTGTTTAAAACCCCTAATTGGATTAGAATAAGCCTAGGGAGGACGAAAATGACCTAAATGTTCAACCAATGACACAAAATGACACAAAATCACATATTGGATGCACAAGATTGGTTAAAAACCCTAATTGGATTAGAATAAGCCTAGGGAGGACGAAAATGACCTAAATGTTCAACCAATGACACAAAATGACACAAAATCACATATTGGATGCACAAGATTGGTTAAAAACCCTAATTGGATTAGAATAAGCATAGCGATGACGAAAATGACCTAAATGTTCAACAAATGACACAAAATCACGTATTGGATGCACAAGATTGGTTAAAAACTCTAATTGGATTAGAATAAGCCTAGGGAGGACGAAAATGACCTAAATGTTCAACCAATGACACAAAATGACACAAAATCACATATTGGATGCACAAGATTGGTTAAAAACCCTAATTGGATTAGAATAAGCCTAGGGAGGACGAAAATGACCTAAATGTTCATACAATGACAAAAAGTGACACAAAATCACATATTGGATGCACAAGATTGGTTAAAAACCCTAATTGGATTAGAATAAGCCTAGGGAGGACGAAAATGACCTAAATGTTCAACCAATGACACAAAATGACACAAAATCACATATTGGATAGACAAGATCGGTTAAAAATCCTAATTGGATTAGAATAGGGCTATGGAGGACGAAAATGACCTAAATGATAAACCAATGACACAAAATCACATATTGGATGCACAAGATTGGTTAAAAACCCTAATTGGATTAGAATAAGCCTAGGGAGGACAAAAATGACCCAAATGTTCAACCAATGACACAAAATGACACAAAATCACATATTGGATGCACAAGATTGGTTAAAAACCCTAATTGGATTAGAATAAGCCTAGGGAGGACGAAAATGACCTAAATGTTCAACCAATGACACAAAATGACACAAAATCACATATTGGAAGCACAAGATTGGTTAAAAACCCTAATTGGATTAGAATAAGCCTAGGGAGGACGAAAATGACCTCAATGTTTAACCAATGACACAAAATGACACAAAATCACATATTGGATGCACAAGATTGGTTAAAAACCCTAATTGGATTAGAATAAGCCTAGGGAGGACGAAAATGACCTAAATGTTCAACCAATGACACAAAATGACACAAAATCACATATTGGATGCACAAGATTGGTTAAAAACCCTAATTGGATTAGAATAAGCCTAGGGAGGACGAAAATGACCTAAATGTTCAACCAATGACACAAAATGACACAAAATCACATATTGGATGCACAAGATTGGTTAAAAACCCTAATTGGCGTAGAATAAGCCAAGGGAGGACGAAAATGACCTAAATGTTCAACCAATGACACAAAATGACACAAAATCACATATTGGATGCACAAGATTGGTTAAAAACCCTAATTGGATTAGAATAAGCCTAGGGAGGACGAAAATGACCTAAATGTTCAACCAATGACACAAAATGACACAAAATCACATATTGGATGCACAAGATCGGTTAAAAACCCTAATTGGATTAGAATAAGCCTAGGGAGGACGAAAATGACCTAAATGTTCAACCAACGACACAAAATGACACAAAATCACATATTGGATGTACAAGATTGGTTAAAAACCCTAACTGGATTAGAATAAGCCTAGGGAGGATGAAAATGACCTAAATGTTCAACCATTGACACAAAAGCACATATTGGATACACAAGATTGGTTAAAAACCCTAATTGGATTAGAATAAGCCTAGGGAGGACGAAAATGACCTAAATGTTCAACCAATGACACAAAATGACACAAAATCACATATTGGATGCACAAGATTGGTTAAAAACCCTAATTGGATTAGAATAAGCCTAGGGAGGACGAAAATGACCTAAATGTTCAACCAATGACACGAAATGACACAAAATCACATATTGGATGCACAAGATTGGTTAAAAACCCTAATTGGATTAGAATAAGCATAGGGAGGACGAAAATGACCTAAATGTTCAACCAATGACACAAAATGACACAAAATCACATATTGGATGCACAAGATTGGTTAAAAACCCTAATTGGATTAGAATACGCCTAGGGAGGACGAAAATGACCTAAATGTTCAACCAATGACACAAAATCACATATTGGATGCACAAGATTTGTTTAAAACCCTAATTGGATTAGAATAAGCCTAGGGAGGACGAAAATGACCTAAATGTTCAACCAATGACACAAAATGACACAAAATCACATATTGGATGCACAAGATTGGTTAAAAACCCTAATTGGATTAGAATAAGCCTAGGGAGGACGAAAATGACCTAAATGTTCAACCAATGACACAAAATGACACAAAATCACATATTGGATGCACTAGATTGGTTAAAAACCCTAATTGGATTAGAATAAGCCTAGGGAGGACGAAAATGACCAAAATGTTCAACCAAGGACACAAAATGACACAAAATCACATATTGGATGCACAAGATCGGTTAAAAACCCTAATTGGATTAGAATAAGCCTAGGGAGGACGAAAATGACCTAAATGTTCAACCAACGACACAAAATAACACAAAATCACATATTGGATGTACAAGATTGGTTAAAAACCCTAACTGGATTAGAATAAGCCTAGGGAGGATGAAAATGACCTAAATGTTCAACCAGTGACACAGAAGCACATATTGGATACACAAGATTGGTTAAAAACCCTAATTGGATTAGAATAAGTCTAGGGTGGACGAAAATGACCTAAATGTTCAACCAATGACACAAAATGACCCAAAATCACATATTGGATGCACAAGATTGGTTAAAAACCCTAATTGGATTAGAATAAGCCTAGGGAGGACGAAAATGACCTAAATGTTCAACCAATGACACAAAATGACACAAAATCCAAATTGGATGCACAAGATTGGTTAAAAACCCTAATTGGATTAGAGCAAGCCTAAGGAGGACGAAAATGAGCTAAATGTTCAACCAATGACACAAAGTCACATATAGGATGCACAAGATTGGTTAAAAACCCTAATTGGATTAGAATAAGCCTAGAGAGGATGAAAATGACTTAAATGTTCAACCAATGACACAAAATCACATATTGGATGCACAAGATTGGTTAAAAACCCTAATTGGATTAGAATAAGCCTAGGGAGGGCGAAAATGACCTCAATGTTCAACGTATGACACAAAATCACATATTGGATGCACAAGATTGGTTAAAAACCCTAATTGGATTAGAATAAGCCTAGGGAGGACGAGAATGACCTAAATGTTCAACCAATGACACAAAATGACACAAAATCATATATTGGATGCACAAGATTGGTTAAAAACCCTTATTGGATTAGAATAAGCCTAGGGAGGATGAAAATGACCTAAATGTTCAACCA
This sequence comes from Cicer yamashitae, assembly GCA_037974755.1. Lineage (NCBI taxonomy): Eukaryota > Viridiplantae > Streptophyta > Magnoliopsida > Fabales > Fabaceae > Cicer > Cicer yamashitae. The sequence goes on along the minus strand of JBBPBQ010000008.1, from coordinate 4,915,840 downwards.
ATGACACAAAATCACATATTGGATGCACAAGATTGGTTAAAAACCCTAATTAGATTAGAATAAGCCTAGGTAGGATGAAAATGACCTAAATGTTCAACCAATGACACAAAATCACATATTGGATGCACAAGATTGGTTAAAAACCCTAATTGGATTAGAATAAGCCTAGGGCGGATGAAAATGACCTAAATGTTCAACCAGTGACACAAAATCACATAATGGATATATAAGATTGGTTAAAAACCCTAATTGGATTAAAATAAGCCTAGGGAGGACGAAAATGACCTAAATGTTCAACCAATGACACAAAATGACACAAAATCACATATTGGATGCACAAGATTGGTTAAAAACCCTAATTGGATTAGAATAAGCCTAGGGAGGACGAAAATGACCTAATTGGATTACCAATGACAAAAAATCACTTATTATATGCACAAGATTGGTTAAAAACCCTAATTGGATTAGAATAAGCCTAGGGAGGACAAAAATGACCTAAATGTTCAACCAATGACACAAAGTCACATATTGGGTGCACAAGATTGGTTAAAAACCCTAATTGGATTACAATAAGTCTAGCGAGGACGAAAATGAACTTATTGGATTACCAATGACACAAAATCACATATTGGATGGACATGATTGGTTAAAAACCCTAATTGGATTAGAATAAGTTTAGCGAGGACGAAAATGACCTAATTGGATTACAAATGACACAAAATCACTTATTATAAGAACAAGATTGGTTAACAACCCTAATTGGATTAGAATAAGCCTAGGGAGGACCAAAATGACCTAAATGTGCAACCAATGACACAAATTGACACAAAATCACATATGGGATGCACAAGATTGGATAAAAATCCTAATTGGATTAGAATAAGCCTGGGGAGGACGAAAATGACCTAAATGTTCAACCATGGACACAAAATCACATATTGGATGCACAAGATTGGTTAAAAACCCTAATTGGATTAGAATAAGCCTAGGGAGGACGAAAATGACCTAAATGTGCAACCAATGACACAAAATCACATATTGGATGCACAAGATTGGTTAAAAACTCTAATTGGATTAGAATAAGCCTAGGGAAGACCAAAATGACCTAAATGTTCAACCAATGACACAAAGTCACATATTATATGCACAAGTTTGGTTAAAAACCCTAATTGGATTAGAATAAGCCTAGGGAGGACGAAAATGACCTAAATGTTCAACCAACGACACAAAATCACATATTGGATGCACAAGATTGGTTAAAAACCCTAATTGGATAAGAATAAGCCTAGGGAGGACGAAAATGACCTAAATGTGCAACCAATGACACAAAATCACATATTGGATGCACAAGATTGGTTAAAAACTCTAATTGGATTAGAATAAGCCTAGGGAGGACGAAAATGACCTAAATGTTCAACCAATGACACAAAATGACACAAAATCACATATTGGATGCACAAGATTGGTTAAAAATCCTAATTGGATTAGAATAAGCCTAGGGAGGACGAAAATGACCTAAATGTTAAACCAATAACACAAAATCACATTTTGGGTGCACAGGATTGGTTAAAAACCCAAATTGGATTAGAATAAGCCTAGGGAGGACGAAAATGACCTAAATGTTCAACCAATGACACAAAATGACACAAAATCACATATTGGATGCACAAGATTGGTTAAAAACCCTAATTGGATTAGAATAAGCCTAGGGAGGACGAAAATGACCTAAATGTTCAACCAATGACACAAAATGACACAAAATCACATATTGGATGCACAAGATTGGTTAAAAACCCTCATTGGATTAGAATTAGCCTAGGGAGGACAAAAATGACCTAAATGTTCAACCAAAGACACAAAATGACACAAAATCACATATTAGATCCACAAGATTAGTTAAAAACCCTAATTGGATTAGAATAAGCCTTGGGAGGACGAAAATGACCTAAATCTTCAACCAATGACACAAAATGACACAAAATCACATATTGGATGCACAAGATTGGTTAAAAACCCTAATTGGATTAGAATTAGCCTAGGGAGGACAAAAATGACCTAAATGTTCAACCAATGACAGAAAATGACACAAAATCACATATTGAATGCACAAGATTGGTTAAAATAGCTAATTGGATTAGAATAAGCCTAGGGAGGACGAAAATGACCTAAATGTTCAACCAATGACACAAAATCACATATTGGATGCACAAGATTGGTTAAAAACCCTAATTGGATTAGAATAAGCCTAGGGAGGACGAAAATGACCTAAATGTTCAACCAATGACACAAAATGACACAAAATCACATAATTGGATTAGAATAAGCCTAGGGAGGACGAAAATGACCTAAATGTTCAACCAATGACATAAAATCACATATTGGATGCAGAAGATTGGTTAAAAACCCTAATTGGATTAGAATAAGCCTAGGGAGGACGAAAATGACAAAAATGTTCAACCAATGACACAAAATCACATATTGGATGCACAAGATTGGTTAAAAACCCTAATTGGATTAGAATAAGCCTAGGGAGGACGAAAATGACCTAAATGTTCAACCAATGACACAAAATGACACAAAATCACATATTGGATGCACAAGATTGGTTAAAAACCCTAATTGTTTTAGAATAAGCCTAGGGAGGACGAAATGACCTAAATGTTCAACCAATGACACAAAATGACACAAAATCACATATTGGATGCACAAGATTGGTTAAAAACCCTAATTGGATTAGAATAAGCCTAGGGAGGACGAAAATGACCTAAATGTTCAACCAATGACACAAAATGACACAAAATCACATATTGGATGCACAAGATTGGTTAAAAACCCTAATTGGATTAGAATAAGCCTAGGGAGGACGAAAATGACCTAAATGTTTAACCAATGACAGAAAATCACATATTGGATGCACAAGATTGGTTAAAAACCCTAATTGGATTAGAATAAGCCTAGGGAGGACGAAAATGACCTAAATGTTCAACCAATGACACAAAATCACATATTGTATGCACAAGATTGGTTAAAAACCCTAATTGGATTAGAATAAGCCTAGGGAGGACGAAAATGACCTAAATGTTCAACCAATGACACAAAATGACACAAAATCACATATTGGATGCACAAGATTGGTTAAAAACCCTAATTGGATTAGAATAAGCCTAGGGAGGACGAAAATGACCTAAATGATCAACCAATGACACAATATCACATATTGGATGCACAAGATTGGTTAAAAACCCTAATTGGATTAGAATAAGCCTAGGGAGGACGAAAATGACCTAAATGTTCAACCAATGACACAAAATGACACAAAATCACATATTGGATGCACAAGATTGGTTAAAAACCCTAATTGGATTAGAATAAGCCTAGCGAGGACGAAAACGACCTAAATGTTCAACTGATGACACAAAATGACACAAAATCACATATTGGATGCACAAGATTGGTTAAAAACCATAATTGGATTAGAATAAGCCTAGGGAGGACGAAAATGACCTAAATGTTCAACCAATGACACAAAATGACACAAAATCACATATTGGATGCACAAGATTGGTTAAAAACCCTAATTGGATTAGAATAAGCCTAGGGAGGAAGAAAATGACCTAAATGTTCAACCAATGACACAAAATGACACAAAATCACATATTGGATGCACAAGATCGGTTACAAACCCTAATTGGATTAGAATAAGCCTAGGGAGGACGAAAATGATCTAAATGTTCAACCAATGACACAAAATCACATATTGGATGCACAAGATTGGTTAAAAACCCTAATTGGATTAGAATAAGTCTAGGGAGGACGAAAATGACCTAAATGTTCAACCAATGACACAAAATGACACAAAATCACATATTGGATGCACAAGATTGGTTAAAAACCCTAATTGGATTAGAATAAGCATAGGGAGGACGAAAATGACCTAAATGTTCAACCAATGACACAAAATGACACAAAATCACATATTGGATGCACAAGATTGGTTAAAAACCCTAATTGGATTAGAATACGCCTAGGGAGGACGAAAATGACCTAAATGTTCAACCAATGACACAAAATCACATATTGGATGCACAAGATTTGTTTAAAACCCTAATTGGATTAGAATAAGCCTAGGGAGGACGAAAATGACCTAAATGTTCAACCAATGACACAAAATGACACAAAATCACATATTGGATGCACAAGATTGGTTAAAAACCCTAATTGGATTAGAATAAGCCTAGGGAGGACGAAAATGACCTAAATGTTCAACCAATGACACAAAATGACACAAAATCACATATTGGATGCACAAGATTGGATAAAAATCCTAATTGGATTAGAATAAGCCTGGGGAGGACGAAAATGACCTAAATGTTCAACCAATGACACAAAATCACATATTGGATGCACAAGATTGGTTAAAAACCCTAATTGGATTAGAATAAGCCTAGGGAGGACGAAAATGACCTAAATGTGGAACCAATGACACAAAATCACATATTGGATGCAAAAGATTGGTTAAAAACCCTAATTGGATTAGAATAAGCCTAGGGAGGACGAAAATGACCTAAATGTTCAACCAATGACACAAAATGACACAAAATCACATATTGGATGCATAAGATTGGTTAAAAACCCTAATTGGATTAGAATAAGCCTAACGAGGACGAAAATGACATAATTGGATTACCAATGACACAAAATCAGTTATTATATGCACAAGACTGGTTAAAAACCCTAATTGGATTAGAATAAGCCTAGGGAGGACAAAAATGACCTAAATGTGCAACCGATGACACAAAATCACATATTGGATGCACAAGATTGGTTAAAAACCCTAATTGGATTAGAATAAGCCTAGGGAGGACGAAAATGACCTAAATGTGCAACCAATGACACAAAATCACATATTGGATGCACAAGATTGGTTAAAAACCCTAATTGGATTAGAATAAGCCTAGGGAGGACGAAAATGACCTAAATGTTCAACCAATGACATAAAATCACATATTGGATGCACAAGATTGGTTAAAAACCCTAATTCGATTAGAATAAGCCTAGGGAGGACGAAAATGACCTAAATGTTCAACCAATGACACAAAATGACACAAAATCACATATTGGATGCACAAGATTGGTTAAAAACCCTAATTGGATTAGAATAAGCCTAGGGAGGACGAAAATGACCTAAATGTTCAACCAATGACACAAAATGACACAAAATCACATATTGGATGCACAAGATTGGTTAAAAACCCTAATTGGATTAGAATAAGCCTAGGGAGGACGAAAATGACCTAAACGTTCAACCAATGACACAAAATCACATATTGGATGCACAAGATTGGATAAAAACCCTAATTAAATTAGAATAAGCCTAGGGAGGACGAAAATGACCTAAATGTTCAACCAATGACACAAAATGACTTATTGGATGCACAACATTGTTTAAAACCCCTAATTGGATTAGAATAAGCCTAGGGAGGACGAAAATGACCTAAATGTTCAACCAATGACACAAAATGACACAAAATCACATATTGGATGCACAAGATTGGTTAAAAACCCTAATTGGATTAGAATAAGCCTAGGGAGGACGAAAATGACCTAAATGTTCAACCAATGACACAAAATGACACAAAATCACATATTGGATGCACAAGATTGGTTAAAAACCCTAATTGGATTAGAATAAGCCTAGGGAGGACGAAAATGACCTAAATGTTCAACCAATGACACAAAACAACACATAATCACATATTGGATGCACAAGATTGGTTAAAAACCCTAATTGGATTAGAATAAGCCTGTGGAGGACGAAAATGACCTAAATGTTCAACCAATGACACAAAATCACATATTGGACGCACAAGATTGGTTAAAAACGCTAATTGGATTAGAATAAGCCTAGGGAGGACGAAAATGACCTAAATTTTCAACCAATGACACCAAATCACATATTGGATGCACAAGATTGGTTAAAAACCCTAATTGGATTAGAATAAGCCTAGGGAGGACGAAAATGACCTAAATGTTCAACCAATGACACAAAATGACACAAAATCACATATTGGATGCACAAGATTGGTTAAAAACCCTAATTGGATTAGAATAAGCCTAGGGAGGACGAAAATGACCTAAATGTTCAACCAATGACACAAAATCACATATTGGATGCACAAGATTGGTTAAAAACCCTAATTGGATTAGAATAAGCCTAGGGAGGACGAAAATGACCAACATGTTCAACCGATGACACAAAATGACACAAAATCACATATTAGATGCACAAGATTGGTTAAAAACCCTAATTGGATTAGAATAAGCCTAGGGAGGACGAAAAATGACCTAAATGTTCAACCGATGACACAAAATGACACAAAATCACATATTGGATGCACAAGATTGGTTAAAAACCCTAATTGGATTAGAATAAGCCTAGGGAGGACGAAAATGACCAAAATGTTCAACTGATGACACAAAATCACATATTGGATGCACAAGATTGGTTAAAAACCCTAATTGGATTAGAATAAGCCTAGGGAGGACGAAAATGACCTAAATGTTCAACCAATGACACAAAATGACACAAAATCACATATTGGATGCACAAGATTGGTTAAAAACCCTAATTGGATTAGAATAAGCCTAGGGAGGACGAAAATGACCTAAATGTTCAACCAATGACATAAAATGAAACAAAATCACATATTGGATGCACAAGATTGGTTAAAAACCCTAATTGGATTAGAATAAGCCTTAGGAGGACGAAAATGACCTACATGTTCAACCAATGACACAAAATCACATATAGGATGCACATGATTGGTTAAAAACCCTAATTGGATTAGAATAAGACTAGGGAGGACGAAAATGACCTAAATGTTCAACCAATGACACAAAATGACACAAAATCACATATTGGGCGCACAAGATTGGTTAAAAACCCTAATTGGATTAGAATAAGCCAAGGGAGGACAAAAATGACCTAAATGTTCAACCAATGACACAAAATGACACAAAATCACATAATGGATGCACAAGATTTGTTAAAAACCCTAATTGGATTAGAATAAGCCTAGGGAGGACGAAAATGACCTAAATGTTCAACCAATGACACAAAATCACATATTGGATGCACAAGATTGGTTAAAAACCCTAATTGGATTAGAATAAGCCAAAGGAGGATGAAAATGACCTAAATGTTCAACCAGTGACACAAAATCACATATAGGATGCACAAGATTGGTTAAAAACCCTAATTGGATTAGAATAAGTCTAGGGAGGACGAAAATGACCTAAATGTTCAACCAATGACACAAAATGACACAAAATCACATATTGGATGCACAAGATTGGTTAAAAACCCTAATTGGATTAGAATAAGCCTAGGGAGGATGAAAATGACCTCAATGTTCAACTAGTGACACAAAATCACATATTGGATACACAAGATTGGTTAAAAACGCTAATTGGATTAGAATAAGCCTAGGGAGGACGAAAATGACCTAAATGTTCAACCAATGACACAAAATGACACAAAATCACATATTGGATGCACAAGATTGGTTAAAAACCCTAATTGGATTAGAATAAGCCTAGGGAGGACGAAAATGACCTAAATGTTCAACCAATGACACAAAATGACACAAAATCACATATTGGATGCACAAGATTGGTTAAAAACCCTAATTGGATTAGAATAACTCTAGGGAGGACGAAAATGACCTAAATGTTCAACCAATGACACAAAATCACATATTGGATGCACAAGATTGGTTAAAAACCCTAATTGGATTAGAATAAGCCTAGGGAGGACGAAAATGACCTAAATGTCCAACCAATGACACAAAATCACATATTGGATGCACAAGATTGGTTAAAAACCTTAATTGGATTAGAATAAGCCTAGGGAGGACGAAAATGACCAAAATGTTTAACCAATGACACAAAATCACATATTGGATGCACAAGATTGGTTAAAAACCCTAATTGGATTAGAATAAGACTAGGGAGGACGAAAATGACATAAATGTTCAACCAATGACACAAAATGACACAAAATCGCATATTAGATGCAAAAGATTGGTTAAAAACCCTAATTGGATTAGAATAAGCCTAGGGAGGACGAAAATGACCTAAATGTTCAACCAATGACACAAAATCACACAAAATCACATATTAGATGCAAAAGATTGGTTAAAAACCCTAATTGGATTAGAATAAGCCTAGGGAGGACGAAAATGACCTAAATGTTCAACCAATGACACAAAATGACACAAAATCACATATTGGATGCACAAGATTGGTTAAAAACCCTAATTGGATTAGAATAAGCCTAGGGAGGACGAAAATGACCTAAATGTTCAACCAATGACACAAAATCACATATTGGATGCACAAGATTGAATAAAAACCCTAATCGGATTAGAATAAGCCTAGGGAAGACGAAAACGACCTAAATGTTCAACTGATGACACAAAATGACACAAAATCACATATTGGATGCACAAGATTGGTTAAAAACCCTAATTGATTAGAATAAGCCTAGGGAGGACGAAAATGACCTAAATGTTCAACCAATGACACAAAATGACACAAAATCACATATTGGATGCACAAGATTGGTTAAAAACCCTAATTGGATTAGAATAAGCCTAGGGAGGACGAAAATGACCTAAATGTTCAACCAATGACACAAAATGACACAAAATCACATATTGGATGCACAAGATTGGTTAAAAACCCTAATTGGATTAGAATAAGCCTAGGGAGGACAATAATGACCTAAATGTGCAACCAACGACACAAAATCACATATTGGATGCACAAGATTGGTTGAAAACCCAAATTGGATTAGAATAAGCCTAGGGAGGAAGAAAATGACTTAAATGTTCAACCAATGACACAAAATGACCCAAAACCTTATATTGGATGCATAAGATTGGTTAAAAACCCTAATTGGATTAGAATAAGCCTAACGAGGACGAAAATGACATAATTGGATTACCAATGACACAAAATCAGTTATTATATGCACAAGATTGGTTAAAAACCCTAATTGGATTAGAATAAGCATAGGGAGGACGAAAATGACCTAAATGTGAA